>CABFWO010000148.1:109838-154555 GCA_902155825.1 Timema genevievae | reverse complement strand
CCTTTTTTTTTTTTTGCAATCCCTATGAAAAAATATGATTAGCTAATCTCTTAATGTGTTTGTGTCATTTAACATTTTTGAGGTATCAAATATATATAGCCTAAAGCATTTGACATACTATCACCATTTAAACACTGATATAATTTATGTTATTGAGGCAAAATTTACTCTGGAGTAGCGATACTATTTTGGTTGTGAAGATAAATAGAATATTTTTGCAACTACTAGTTTTAAGTATTTTCTCAAAACCTCATCAGAGCTGTAAAAATATTAACTTAAGATAGTAATGTAGGCATGATAAAGGTATAAGTTTATTGGATACGCGGACTATAATAGCCTCAGATTTATTCCATATGCCCACCAATGCAAGTAAATTAGTTGCTAAAGATTTACATTATTGTATTTTATATTGTATTTATTACATAATGATGAATGCTAAATTTGTAGCCATCTCCACTGAGAATAGTCTATAGTTTATATTTCCCAAACCCCTCTATTAGCATAACCTACACCATTTCAATCTAGTACTTTTATGTTACCACATTAATATAATTAATGACATAAAACTTTGTTTCAATATAGATTTCCAGTCTATAATAAACTAAATTTTGTTACATTGCCAGAAAAATGTCTGATTTAATTCACCGATGTGTATTTAAACCTTGACTTTTCAAGGAACGTTTTATGTTGGTGACCATTGCAGGAGAGAAGCTAAGCACTCTACCATAAGAGTAACCAAAAATCTTAGTTTGAAATGTATATTCTAATAACAACAATAACTTCATGTGTATGGCCATAAAAACCTAAGATATTAAACTGCCTCAAATTTACCCTTATGCTGCCAAGCTGTAGAAATTATGGAATCAAAATTGATATCAAAAGTTAAATTAAAATTTATTTACTTTACACTACACGTTTGCTACCCAATATATTGTATACTTCCTTTCCACGCGAAAAAAGTATATATAATTGATTTAATCACATACAATTAGGCTATATAAATATTCTAGTTTAATATATTTCAAAATTAAGATCTGTCATTATTATAACAAAATATAAAATGTGATAGGCCCTGGAGATAAGGTAAATGGGAGTATCGTGAAAATAATAAAATAATATCTCCAAATATTAGGTTTACTTGGTTAGAAAAAAACTATATAAATTTTCACGTTCCAAATTAGTCAATAGATTCAAAATTCAACTTTTTAACTATTGGTAGGTATATTTAAATATAATTAAATTTATTTAGTTTATTTAAACATTACCCTCATTGGTGTGCACGTAGACTAAACTTCAAGCTCTCATAGATTACTAGTGACGAGGAGGTCGTGGGTTGGAGCCCCAGATGGGTGTTCGTAGTTTTTCCAATGGATAGTTTCATACTCTCCATACAGAAAATTTATGATACCGTTCCTCTTCACAGTTTTACCTTCATTATACCTACCCAACTATTGTGGCTTAAAGTGAATATCACGAATGGGATGATGTATAAAACACACCAAATATTTACTTTAAATAACCAATACGGCTAATTATGGTTACGTAGACTAAAGTTTTATAATTAACTATATTAAATTCCAAGTGAAGGGTATGCCAAGGTTCAATTATCATCCCAGTTTATCCAAATTTGTTTGATCAACATATTTTTATCATACTTTATCTGACTAATGCTGCTACATTTCTTTTAAAACTACCTTACTCATTCCAACCCCTTTAATTAAGGATATCAAACCCTTTACGCTTAAACCACACTAATAGTGAACATCAAACTAACAAATTTACACCCATAGTTCAATTCCAGTATCTCCATAAATAGTGATACTCTCTTGTTAAAACTTGCCAGCTTTATCGCACCACTTTACCATCCCATCACTTAGAGAATTAGTCTAATACCTTCATTTTATTTTATAAACCCACTTTGTGGAATCGGTAAGATGAATGACTATTCAACATCGTAGGTGCGTGCGGAAGTCAATGTAGATTGGATTTCTAGGGGACGGGGCTAAGACTGTGTGCTTAATAAGATGAAGTGCTTAATTGAATCTCCTTTGGCTCGGCCATTGTCATACCCACCAAAACCAACCCCCCCCCTTCTACCTACTCTTCCCCCTCTTCCTCTTCAACAACCTCATCACCTCATTCCTCCCTTCATCACATCGGTAGACTCCCTGACTAGTGGTTGAATGCAAGAAGGGATAAAGGGATCGAAGGGGAGGAGTCTTCAGCATTCTGGGCTCTCTTGCGGACAAGAGCTTAATTTATTTGAGTAGAGATTACGCGTCCTAGTGACATAATGTTTCCTTAAATTTCAGCTCCCCACCCCTGACTCTCATTATTTAACCATCCTACTACCGAGTTTACAGCTCCTTGTCCAACCCCTGCCCTTAAAATCATCCATGATTGTCCGGTTAGACGTTAGACAGTGCAGACCATCTAACGCCTTTCAACCTGAGCCCTTTTCCGTCAAACAAACAAGAACTGCAGTGTGGCAGAAGGTAAGGTTACTTTGAATATCTTACGACACTCAATCCAGAGCTAGTCCTAGACAAACAAGAACTGCAGTGTGGCAGAAGGTAAGGTTACTTTGAATATCTTACGACACTCAATCCAGAGCTAGTCCTAGACAAACACGTAACTTATATTTATCTTGAGTTAAACCGCTTTGAGGTGACCACATACCACACCACTAACCTACCTCTTGACTATGAAGTTTATTGGTGCACCTTACTTACTACCCGTTTGGGCTATAAGCATTGCTACTATTTATTTTTGGGACGTAGGAAAGGTGAGAAAAGGCCACAGTTTTTGTGGTTTTTATATCAAAATCTTTTTTTTGGGCAAAATAACTAAAATATTGCTTCACTACAAATATAGAGTTTAGTTTTCTTCACGAGGTTATATTCACAATTTTTAATATCTGTCATGGGTGTGGTGGCACTGTTTAAATTAATAGAAAATGTTATCAATATCCAGGACAGCGTTGACAAATATCCAAGATCAGTTGAGGTCATTGTGTGAAAAAAAAATTAAACTCTATGTTTGTACTGAAGCGAAATTTAATTAATTTTTAACCAAAAAATGTTTTGCTATTAAAATTGACAGAGCATTCAGAGTTTCTCGCGTCCCTTACAATCTCACCTTAAAGGAACATTACAATAATTTTCATGATAATAATGTAGTAAAAATTACTCTCGTTACTCCCAACCGGGATTATAACCTCGATCTCCACTTCATAGAAGATCCACTCTATTACAAATGTGATCCCTCAAATCAAACCCACTTGCCAAAGAGGGTCACACAGTGATCAAAATGAATAACCACGGTGATTGTCATGGCTAGGAAACCACTGGCCTTATAGTTCATGCTAGCTTTGCTCGTTGGGGGGTTCCGCCCCCAAACGCCCAGTGAGTTTTCTTTGCAGGTGGATGTAAACTAATTCCAGAGCCGTTCTTTGATAGGTCTTACCGTTTAGCCAACAGAGACCTCCGAGAAAGGCCCGCACTAACTTGAAAGTTGCTACGCCATTTTGAATTTTTTTGGGGGGTTAAAAATTAAATTTTTCAACTTTTTGGAGATTTCCCGTCGGTTAAAGGCTAGAAGCTATAAGTTTGCCAAATTTCAAGTTTCTAGCTCATATGGAAGTGGGTAAACATTAATGTCAGTGAGTGAGCGAGTGAGTTATCCATGTGGCTTTAAAGTAGTATAATGTCAGTATTTATCCTTTGCCCTACTTCCCGTCCGAAATAGGGCTTGGAAAGCCAGATGTGAGAAAGGTAATATTTTATAGGAAGTGTATTCGCTTTAGCATGGTTTTAAAGTGGGAAAACCTTTTGAAAAAACAAAACAAAGACTTGGTACACTTTACTGTGATTCGGACGCTGACTTCAACTTCACAGTGAAACCTGAATTGGTGAAACTGACATTTTTACTAACATTTCCACTGACGCGGTAAAAAGAAACAACATTCAATATATCTTAATACTTGAGTACTTGAGTTAAAATGGAGGGTAAAATGTATATGCAGTCTTCTCCATACAAACATTCATTTTGTGCAAAATAAATAAAAATGCTCTTGTAGAAAGATTTGATTTAATTTTCTTCATATAGTAGTCTCAACAGTCATTATAATATTGATCATGGGATTCATGGTATTAGAATATGAATTTGTATCATCATTAAGTTCTGTTTATTTGCTACGGACATAGGTTCTCATTCATTTCCATCCTACCCTAATGACCGTAGGAAGTTTGTCACATTCTTCCCCAAAAGTGGCTCGCTTTTACTAATCCACACAGGACGTTTGTCACACTCTTCCTCAAAAGTGGCTCGCTTTAACTAATCTATACAGGACGTTTGTCACACTCTCCCCCAAAAGTGGCTCACTTTTACCAATCTATACAGGAAGTTTGTCACACTCTCCCCCAAAAGTGGATCTTTTACCAATCCATACAGGACGTTTGTCACTCTCTCCCCCAAAAGTGGCTCGTTTTTACCAATCTATACAGGACGTTTGTCACACTCTCCCCCAAAAGTGGCTCGTTTTTACCAATCTATACAGGAAGTTTGTCACACTCTCCCCCAAAAGTGGATCTTTTTACCAATCCATACAGGACGTTTGTCACACTCTCCCCCAAAAGTGGATCTTTTACCAATCCATACAGGACGTTTGTCACACTCTCCCCCAAAAGTGGCTCATTTTTACCAATATATAAAGGACATTTGGAGCAGTATTAGTAAGTCAATAGGAAGTCTTTTGGACTAACCAATATAGGACGTATGCACAAAGAATAAACATAATTCTTCTTTCATTTATACAGACCTATCTTAATAAAAATATCCCACAGTATTTCCTACCATATCAGGAATCTAACCTGTAATCTTTAGCAGGTAGGTTACTGAGCGATATTAAAGGTTTGATGGATGAGTAATCATCTCTTATGAATACCAAGGGGTGATTACTCATCTGTATATTTTAAATAAATTTCTCTCATAGGCTTTAAAACTTATTTATATCCAACCCATCGTCTCAGAGATTATTATACCAATTACTTCTAGTCATTAGAGATAAAATCCTACCATACTATGCATATATCAGAAAAATGTCTCATCAAACTTAAATCAATCAACCACTATCGAGACGCCAGCTCTCACAGCTCAAGATAATAACCAATAAATCATCCTCTTCACATCCCCAATAAATAAAATATTTTCACCACCTGAATGCATGGTAAAAATAAGATAGTAGTCTACGTCATTTATCACGATAGTATTTTTCTTAATTTTAGGTAAAGGATAGTTTTTTTTAGGAAAAAACACCTTCAGTACACCTGACTGGGATTCAAACCTTAATCTCCTCATTCACGGCAGTATAGTCTATTGCGAGAGTGACGCATTAAAGCTAAGACCATGATACCACTGAAGAGGGATATTTATCAACAACATTAGTATTTTATTAAAAATAACGTTATTGAATTTATCTCTTATATAAAATAATAAGAATTTGCCAATGCAATCTGTAGCTCAAAAATCGAAAATTCATCTAGACTTTACAGTATGGTAGACGCTTTTATTGGTTGTATCTGAAGAAAGGTAACAGCAAAAACATCTCCACATATCTTATCAAGCGTCAAATTGACTTGAACGGAGTACATATAAAAGGCAAAAGCCATTAATTTTTTTTTAGTCCCTTGACGTACATTTTTTCATCTGTGTTTTTTCAATAACTTACACTCCAGTGTTTACCTTCCAGTGACTCACCCTTGCTTTCCAGTACTCAGCAGTATGCTGCGATCGATTTTAGGAGTCGACTGACCTTTACCAGTCCAAAACAACCCTGCTAACCCCGCACCCCATCATACAACCTCCCCAAATAACACCCCAATTCACTTCAGTCTCCCTTCCTTTCACCCCTATCTCCGGCCACTTACCTCCCTTACCAGTTAACCCCACTTCTTGCTCTACATACTCGTTCATTTTATACTATAATTTATGAAGTTGGCAATCAAGCAACGGCTGTTAGTATAAAAGAGAAAATATGAAATAATAGAGGCTAAGCAAACAGATAAAAATGGTAGTATTAGTGTGTTTATTTTATTCTATAAACTAAATACTAACCGAATCACATTAACATTTATAAAGTGCGTTAAGGATATACATTTTAATTGTTTAACTTTGTAATTATATGTCTCAACAAATGGACACCAGGGGTGACGTAATTAAAGGCCACCGACTTGTGAAAGACTGAATCTCTAGACTATATTGGGAGGTCAATGTTCGTATCTCGTTCAGGAGCGCTGGGATTAAGAATATATCTGAGACTTCTCAGTGTTGTTTTCAATACTTTACTCACTCTAATGGTGTGGATATACCTTAAAATGATTTACATCTTATCATTAAAAATTATGTTTTTTTTAATATGTAGTCATTTTATTTGCACTTCCTCTTATTACCTGCCCAATATATGCGTATTTAATAACACTCTTGGAATATAAACGAGAAAGAAGAAAATAGGAAAAAAACAAACCTGAATGTATTTACTTATTTCTAGATAACTGGTGCGAATGGGCACAAATACCACTGATTGTTCATAAGGTTCAAAATGCTAAATTGGTCTACATATTATGATTACATGATAGGTAGGCAATCATAACATTTCGATCCTTCTGAATAAACGTTCACACTAAACAGAATAGGACGGTTCTTAATAACGTGAAGTACTTTCCTTTATTGTAATTCTAAGTATTGTGAGCTATGGAGTATTATTCTGATCCTGAAAAAATTGAAATGATTATAATCTATGGTTATTGTAAAAGAAATATCAAAGGTGCTATTCTATATGCGAATCGTTTCCCTGAGATAAATGCACTGTCACGTAGATCTTTTTGTTGTAGTGTAGTTAAAGAATTTGTGAAAAATAGAGGTGTTAAAGTGAAGAAAAGTGGAGGCCAAGCAACTATAACAGGTAAAAATAATTAGATTTCAGTCCTAGATGCAGCATCTGATAATTTTCATGTAGGTTTTCGTTAGATTTCTGGTGATTTAGGAATATTTAAGAGTAATGTGTTCAAAATCTTGAAGCATCATATCCCACGTGTTGTTGCATCAAGAGCTTTATGGAGATCATTTTCACAATCAAGTGGTATTTTGACAGTGGACATGTGTACAAATTAGAATAAATAGGACATTTTTTACAAAATCATTATTTTTTGATGAATCGATCCTGTTGAAACATGATAAATCAACCAAAACAGCATGCATTATTGAAGTGCAGAAAATTCCTGGTGAATGCGTCAAATTGATAGACATTAACCTTGGAATGTGAAAGTTTGTTGCGGACTTATCGGAGACCCATATTGATTGACTCCCTTTTTTTCTTTCTCATTCAGGGCTTTCCATTGATGCTAAGAAACTAAAGCTTACAGGAAAGTCAGAAAATGTGATTTCAGCATGATGATGCCATTGCCCACTATTCAAGAACTGCACGCCCACTCATGGATTGGAATAACAATGGCCACTGAATCATCATAGGTGTTACAAATAGTTGGCCTGCTGGATTGTCAGTTTAACATCACCATATTTTTCTTATGATTCTAACTGAAACAAAGAGTGAGCCAGGATGTACCGACAACTCCAGAACAACATGATGAAACGCATTATAATTGCTTGCAGAGAAACTGATAGAGAAACTCTATTTTATACTCACAATTCTTTTACAAAACGAATAGAAGAGTGTATCGAAGTAGAAGGTCATCATTTCCAACAGTTGCTCTGCTTAAACATAACGACCCTTATGAAAGGTTTTTTTTGTGACAGCGTTTTTCTCGTATTTTTTAATAGGCTATATAATGAAACAAAAACGGTTTCAAAAACATCATACTTTATTTACTTCATTAAAGAACGACGGGTAAACAAGAGTTTCAGACAAAAGTTTTCTTTTTGTTTGTAGAATACGATTCTGCAATAAAAAAAAACAATGTCACATTTGAAAAACGAGAGTTGAAATTGATAAGACCTTGAAGACTTCCACTAAATAAAAAATGATCATGTAATTTTGTCAACGTCTAGATACCAATCAACTTTGTATAAAACATTTTTTTCTTAAATGTGTTTTTTTTAAACATTTCATTACTCCAACTTAAAATAAATGGTACGGCGCCCCGCACAGACTTTCTCTCTCTTTCTATAAACTCGTAAGATTTCTGAACGGAATAATGTACATTGTATCATCACCACTCCACATAAGAACACGCATAAAATAATATACAATGATATAGAATCAATGAGAAAAGAGGCGCATCTTTGTCCACCTAAGAGCATTTCAAACAGTTTAATGTCTTCCACAAGGGTCAACACTTCGTATTAAAATTTCGATTTCTGGTTAAAATTTTAACATTTTATAAGGTGTTGCAGATCTTCAAGTCATCGCATTGATATTTAATTATTCATTTATACATTTTGACCAATAAAAAATGTAAATATTGACTATTGAGTCTAAAATGGAGATAGATCATTGCTATGCAAACATTTCTCCTAAGAGATTTAAGGAAAAATAACATACTTTTTTAGATACTTATATTTAATTACTCTATGGCATTGGAGAATTATTGCGTTAAGACTTAAGTAGTATATGTTTACAACTAAAGCTCACAAAATTGTATTAATATATTTGCAAATATCTCAGAAACTGCTGCTTTTATAAAAATATATGTCAAATAAAAGTTTTTTATTTCTAATAGTCCTACAATTTTGCAATGATAAGTTGTTTAGTTTCTCCAATAGTTGTGGAGATACGGAAATTAACGCTTCTGTAATGTACCCTAAAAATCATTTTCATAGGAAAATGAAAATAGCCAGTTTATTTATAATCTTAATCAACGCCTAGATACGAATTTTAATCAAAATCGTTTGAGCAGATTTTGAGAAAACCAAATTTTTCTCTTTTCGCCCTTCAGTAAACTACCCTTAATTTTAAGTTTTTATAGACACACAGACAGACGGCATTGCAAAGACTATTTTTAAGGGTTCGGGGGGGTCATGAGACGTCGACATCCATCAAAATTTCAGGTTAGTATTTTTTTACGGTCGCAATACTTAAACTTTAACATGATATGTTATTTCATATATAATATAGTTGGTTACAAAATATGGTCAAGATTTTAGATCTACTCTTAAAATACTTTTCATGGGAAAATGAAAAATACCATTGGATTTTTAATGTTAAACAATGAGTGCCTGGATACGAAACTTAATCAAAATCATTAAAGCCTATTTTGAGAAAATCATTGTTTCCTCTCTTTTCACCCTTAAGTCAACTACCTTTAATGAGGGTGTTAGTTATTCAGATAATTCTAAAAACCAATCAGATGAATCTTATTTAAACCTCTTATAACAGGTTTTAGCTCAATTGGTAAAATAGTTTCGGTAAGACCAAGATACAGAAACACAAATAGACAGACAGACTCTATTAAAGAAACTGCTTTTTTTTGTTTAAAGGGGTCATGAGATGTCATTATCCATCTAAATCCCAAACTAGACTATTTTTTACTATCACATTAATTTTTCTCATAGTTGACAAGTGAAAATAATAGTGGAAGTGTGACTTATCAAATAATTTTAACATTTATCTTAAAACATATAAAACATCCCTAAGTTAAAAACCTATGCCTGAAATCCCAATTTCACTCTTGTGTATTGAAAAACGCATCGATAATGTGTTGGATAGATGAATAATCACGAATTAATATATATGTATATATATAAATTCCTCTTAGTAGGCCGAGAGATAAGCTTCTAAGAGCACACAACCACGATTGCAGGTGTTTATGAAGACGATTAATGTAAGTTTTATTTTAAAAAAACATTGCATTTATTTTTGTTTTGCATGAAGTAACACGTTCATTTATTTTTCAATCACAAAGTGCTCAACATATTATCATACTGAATATTGACTCTACTAGAAGCGACTCTATTCTACTTAACAATACCTTTTGAAACCTTTCAAAGACTTAAGAAAAATAAAATATCCCCAAAGTGTTGACTATTCGAAAGCCGTGTCCCAAGACACAATTCCTGCCCTGATGATGTATTCATGAACTGGGACGAATCGATACAGCGTCCGTCCCGCCTTCCGTTTCCAACCAAATTACCTACGACTTCCAAACTCTCCCCCTCTTTCATTCCCTTTCCCTACCAAAACTTTCCCTATCGCCCACCACCACACCTTTAGTTTGCACACTTCGTGATAATCGATGTCACTACGATATAATTACACACGAAATATGCATGACTTACTTAACTGTACTTGCCGACGTATAGTACTGTAAGCCATTTCCTGATTCTTTTGGCTGTCAGATTTTTTTTTATAAGGACACGCAAAGTTTTATCTTCTTCTCCTGTGGGGTTCGTGTTGTTGATTTATATTGTACTCTAACAAAAACCAAGGCTACGAATGCTTGAAAAAAAAAAGCAGTTGCTTACTAACAGAAAATAAACTATAAAAAGCGTTGATAAATATCTCTTCATTTTTTATAAATTTAATTAGTATTTTTGATAAGAAATTGAATTACCCTAATTTGTAGATGTGTCTTTTTATTCTATCGTCTAAATAGAAAGCATTGTAATCGTAAAAGTTTATATTTCGAGAAAATGAGATGAAGCTCTTGCGTTTTATATACCCCAAATTTAAAAAAACTTGATTTTACGATTCAGTTTTTTGTGCCTGGCCACAGATATGAGACGGTTTTATTTGTTTGGTTCAAACTTAATTTTTTGATGTAATATGTCTGTACCTAAAATGAAGCTGAAAGAGTTAAGGTTTAATGACGTGGATTGAATAGAAATAAATCAAGATATGGTCAATGAACCTTTGTATTTCCTGTGACATAGAGTAAGTATATGACCATACCCTAGAACATTCTATTTTTAAATTGCCCTTGGTCCTTAATATAAGAGTAGTTTACTGGTGAGTTATTTTTTTGAGTCAAATTTATTTGATATCTAGGAAGTGTTTGAACTCCCAAATAACACTGTATACTTGATTTTTGACTAAAGGTTCCTTGAAGGGTACTGACAAATAATTTTAGAAGTTTAAAAAAAAATGAATATAACGATTTTTTTCAAAATGTATACCTGGTAGATTATCGAGATGTAGAATTTAGAAGAATTTTATATATATATATATATATATAAAATTAGAAGAATGATAAATATATATGATATATACATATATCATTCTTCTAAATTCTACCTCCTGATAATACCCCAGGTATACATTTTGAATAAAATCGACATATTCATTTGAGTTTTTTTTTTCATTTTCTAAAATATTCATCAGTAAACTACTCTTAAAGGAACTTTTAGTCATACACCAAGGATACAATGTTATTTAGGAGTTAAAACCCTTCCTAGATATCAAACAAATTTGGACTAAAAAAACTCACCAGTAAACTACTCTTATATTCATTGACCATATCTTGAACTATATATTTATAAGCTCGTATTAAAACCCCTACTTTTCTGTCACCATCAATAAGCTTGACACTCGTCTATAAATATATGAATGGATGTAACCTGCATGGTGAGTGAAACGCGGTGGACAAATAGTGGATATTTAAGATATTCAGAGCATATGGACTGACTTTTAAAGTGAATAGTCACAGAAATCACTACAATCTTTATTGAATAGTTCTCCGTCGACATAATTTAACATATTCCAAATCAGATTTTTCTAAGTAGATCGAACAAAACTATTTATACATTTAAATATGTTTTTTTTCTTTAGGTTTTTAAAAACTGAAAATAGTTTACTTAGTAAACCTAGAGGAAACCCCTCGCTTTTTTTTTCAGGCATTCAATGAGAGGTTGTTAAAGGGAGGTTGTGGGATCACGTCCCAGGGTAGCAATTAGGGCGGACTGCAGGGCACTTCCTCATGAGGGAAAAAGGCGCAAGAGCTCTGTAACTGCGATGAAGGGTTGCAAGTCTAACAAGGAAAGTCTCGGTAGTGATTTATGAGGGGGTCAAACAACAGGTCATCAGCCAGGAGGAACAACGTTCACTCTGGGCTGTTTTTTATGTGTTTTTTTTAACAACGAACGAATTTTTCATCTAGGAAGGAAGTTTGGAATAAATCATAAACAAATCCTTCTACAAGTGTAATAAATTTGATTTCGCTGTGTATTTTTGATATATTTTTTCATCAATGAATATTTTCCTAAAGTAAGTATGGTAAGAAAGAAAATATGATCCTAAATAATACCTTTTTTTATACTCTGATATATGTTCAACTTTAAGCGAAATAATTATTTTAGTCATAAAATAACAGCACTATTTACCACGTTTGTGGCCAAGTGGGATAATGTGTCAACATCATCTGTTATAGTTTACCTGTATCTGTGATGTCGGGGGTTTGAATCCCGACGAGATGTATTTAATAGTTTTCACTCTATATCCGCGCAAAATCTTTATGCACTTCATTAACTCAGAAAAAGGCAGTCTTACATGAACAAATTTTACTATGGCACTATCTTATAAGCTATTACATTGTGTAATATTTCAGGGTAAGACTGTTATCTATCTATTTAAATTAATAAAATGAAGAGTTTGTTTATCTGTCACAAGAATTGAATGATAACTACCACATGCAGAGGTTTTAAGAAAATTAAAACTTTTAGCACACATGCACCAGAGAGTGCACTTCAAAGCAGGATTTTCAAAATTCTTACTAGATTTTATAAATTAATTAAAAATGGAATCTGAAGCAAATCAATACTAATAAAATGAAGACATATTTTGTCTGTCATGAGCATTGTGTGATAACTTCCACACGCAGAAATATGCAATTAAAAAAAAATTAATACCCCCCCCACACGCGAGCGTGTGCTCCTTAAAAGCAGAATTTCAAAATTTTGATTGAATTATTAAAATTAATTAAAACCAGGTCGTAACCTAATCTGCCACGGACAACGCAGTGTCTGGAGGCATTAACATTAAAGTTACCTTCTTTTACGTAGAAATTAATACAAAATTATTTATTCCGGGCAGCTCAGGGTACTTCAATTATTTAAATATAGTTTGAGTCTAGTCCATAAACTTCTTGTTTGAGGGTAAAATTCAACTCCATTATTTTCGAAAATTTCCCCCAAAATGAATATTCTTTTATTACGATTCAAAAAAAACTAGAAAATAAGAGTTTTTAGTTTGTCACTATATTTAAAATGGCATAATACATTTTAAAAATTATTTGTGATTTTGTTAATTAGTCATGAAATATAGATGTGTAGAGAAAGACTTGGACAAAAAATTAGGAGGTATTAATGAATGAATGTATAACTGTGTAAGTGGGTAAATATTTGAAATTAGTAGACACAAAATCCTTTCAACTGAAATCTATTCACAAAATATGTGAGAACACTCTGCAAATGAGTAATAAAAAAATAAAAAAATAAAAGGACAGGTTAATTATTTGAATAGTGGAGAGGTATATCCATTAGCCCCCTAACTGTTTGTAGTGTACGAAAATCTAAACAGTGCCAGTTTTTGCACAGATTACATGATGGATGATATGTTTGTTAAATACTGAGTTGTGTGAATGCTTTTATGCTTGATAATTAAGTAAATAGAATATACTGTTGTTAATTAGTCAGTTTATATTAGGTCAAACTGCTATACTTATTTCAAATGTTAAAACTAGTTTTTATAAGCTCAGACTATGAATTCATGTAAACTCATTAAAGTTTACAATATTTTTGTTTTTTTACAAGGAAAACACTTTTATTTAATACAATCATGCTTTTTGCCATCCTAAATTGATTGCCCTTAATTATTTTACTAGTGCAATTAGATAGGTATTAATAATATACCAAATTCAGATAACATTAGTTGACGCATGCGAATATAAGAAATGTTTAAATAACTTTCCTAACTTAAGAAAATATATATATATTCCTCTATTAATGTATGATGCAAACAGAGTTTTCGGAAGAATAGGTTGGCTACCCTGCAAAGAAACGGCATTATACACTCGCACAAAATTTCTCAAATTGTATATTATAGCTACGAAGAAATTTTTAACAAAAAATATTTTTATAAAACTACCTTTAAATAAGTTTTATTCATATAAAAAACACATTATTTTGTTCAATCGAATAATCAACCTTTATATATAAACTAAAAACTAAATTGTTCAAATATAAGTAACAAAATTCAAAATTTGAAAAATAAAACATCAGTATACTACCCTAAATTATTTGTTATTTGTAAAAATAAAAATGACCAGGTTTGCTGAATAACTAATAATCCCACAACAACCTACCTACTTTGTCACCCTTTAAGGTCTCCAGGTTTGTGCCTTTCGGAACTTAATTGGTGCTCATATACGGATGTAATCTGCTGCGTGAAGGGTGCATTAAGTGGCCAATTATTATTTACCTCTCTCACGGCCTTGACACGTAGGAGTAGAGGGAGGTTTATTTCTAGAGGGGGGGAAGGTACTTCAGTTAATGGTAGTACTTGAGTGACCATAGGAAATTATGGTCCAAACAACGTAATGGGAATTTGCCCCTACATTCACACACCACGAGTCAATCCACTTGAGATGGATATACCCGTTTCGGTGGCCGCGTGGTATAAGGCGTTACTCTCGGAATCAACTGGACTGCGGGTAACGGGGATATCAAGGTTTGATTCCTGGTTATATGTACTGAGGATGACATTTTTATTTTATTTTTGAAGCTACAGTATGTGATAAACTAAACCGATTGCATTTAATACGATATAAGGTCCATATTAAACACATGTATCTTATATAGATACAACTAATTGTAATTTGGCACGTCCTGTATCTTCAATATATGAATAGTATATTAGTCGTATCCTTCTTTAATCGATTGACTCAATAGATGGAGGGATTTTATTCCAATGAGTTATATAATTATATTAATATTCTAGTGTTAGTAACAGTATCTGCCAAACTTCAAAAATTTCTTGAACTCCTTTCATTTATTCACAAGTTAGGTCAGGTAATCTGGAGCTGTCGTTTTAAATATATTGCAAATATGCCTATAAATTAATGCTTATAATATACTAAAATGTTATCAATGTTGTTCTTAAAATCACGTTTATAATTTCTGAAGCTTTCTGCCTACAAAAATTGTTAAAAAAAACCGTAAATTATATGTATTATTTTATATTAAATTTATATTTAACATTAATTAAGATTAGTGTAATTTTACCTAATGCAAGTGATACTGTAACGACTCTATGCAGTGAGGAGCTAAAATCGTTAAGAATATGTTTATCAAGGCGATAGTATGGTGAGTATATTATTGAACAAAGTGGTAGTGACATATACATCCTTATTCTAAGCTTAGGAGAGTATAATTTACAAATACACAATTATTTTTGTTAATAAAGGGCATACACTAATACAAATAAAGTAGAGAACATGAGATAAGTCTATACTTTGGCAGTTGTTATAGAAAAATATCATTTTTGTCAAAATAAATAAATCATGGCCTTAGTAGATAACCTTTATTAAATTTTTATGCACATTGTAATCTCAACAAATATTTGGTTATCAATAATGAACATCCAGAAATTTGGACATAAGCATTTGAATTAAGAGAAAAATGTATGTGGTATATCACTAATATCTTTAATTCCTTTTTTAATAATATTGAGATTGGTACTGTGTAGAATTAAATTAAAATTGCCTAATAAAGCAATATCATTTTTTGTTCTTCTCAAAAGTATTTTTATCATAATAACTGTAAGATTACAGAACTTTTTTTGTGGTTCCTTCCACCCCATCTTAATTCCTTAGACTACAGTTTATAATTTCACATTACTTTTTTGTAAATTATGTTTATTATTGACCTAGTCTAAAAGTATGGAAGAAGATGCCAGTTTTATCAAATGTGCACAAGCATCATCATGAAGAGGTGACCAGGAAATCAAAGTCGCATGTGGAAAAACAACGCCAGTGAAATCCATCTGGAAATTCATATGTGTGAAAACAATGTCAGCGAAGTCTGTCTGGATCAGAATCTCGATCTCGCTGTCAAATACAACTTAATAGGACGTGGCTTATGGACTCAAAACTTTTCGTTGTATGTTTGAGTACCACAATTTGGGATATACCGTAGGGCCCCCATATCCGTCTTTTCAATATCCACGATTTCAGCTATCCACGGTTTACCGCTGCCTAATTAGTTATTTTTAATTAAAGAAAAAAATATTTTTAAGTGGGTACCCGTCATTTGGCCTAAAGTAATTTGGCTTAAAATGTCTTAGGTCAAACGACTCTAGGCCAAACTACTTCTGGCCAAACGACTTTAGACCAAATTAAATTAGGTCAAATGAATTTTGTGAAGTTAATTTTAAGGCCAAATGACTTTAGGCCAAACGACTTTAGTCCAAATAACTTTTGGCCAAATGACTTTAGTGAAATTAATTTTTGGGCCAAATAATTTTAAGCCAAATGACCAACTATTTTAGGCCTAATGACTTTTAAGCTAAATAACTTTAGGCCAGATGACGTTTGGTTTAAATTTTAGGCCAAATGACTTTCGGCCAACTTTCGCGTCCACTTATAAGTCACAATGCCTACACAATCACCCCACTTCATCTCCTCATTGTGGGCATTGCTCTATCATTTCACAATCATCATACTCATTATAATTATCATCATCATCATGTGATCATCGCAACAAGAAGAATGGAGAATAGTAAGTTCACTGTAATGTACAAAAAAGTTTTTATGATTTATTTTATTTACAGTTGGTAATGTCATACTGTGAGTAATTTATCAATTAAATTTTTACCATATTTATCTATATTACATAAATATCAAGTTATATAATAGTTCGGTACTATCCACGGTTTCTCGTAACCGCGGTAGATCTTGAAACGTATTATCCGCAAATATGGGCACCCTACTGTACAGGCGTTGATAAAATGCAATCCCAAAAGTGTTGTCAATATTCCTAGTGAATATGGGAAAAATTATAAACACTTTCAAGAAACTTGATTAATAATCAAACCGGGACCATCCATTTGACCGCTTGTCTTAGAATGTGGGTCACACATTAGTTGAATTTAAATATATTAGACAAATGTATACTCTCTGCTTATAAGACATTAAGAAACGACATCAACCTGTAGATGAGTACCAAATTTACTAATACATAATTGTCTGAACACAATTAAAATCTTCCTTTCCTACCAAAGGAAACAGTAATATATTTATTTCTCAGAGAGTATAGCATGAGAAGAACCTTCACCTACAGCAAGAATATGATAAATAATGACTATCTAAATTACCTGAGAGCACCCTCTCTCCTTCCTAAACTAACTCCTTTCCTCCTGTCAGACTTGCGTTCCAAGGGAGGATTTGTTTCTCTTCTTAATACCCTTTGTGAGGAACACGCGCTACGCAACAAAAAAAAAACAACAGCATTCAACTCGCTACCCTCCCCAGTTTTCTGTCACCATCTCGCTTATCACACGGAAGAGGCCAATTTCTCACGGTCTTCAACCCCTTATACCCCCAAATCCCTCTTACCCTTTAGTTATAGTAGATAATGTACCTTTGCTATTTGTTCCTTGTTTTACTTGCTTGATAAATACGAGGAGCACCCCTTACCCTCTTAGGTCCTCCCCTTAGTATTATTATTCTTAGACTGGCTTAGCCTGAAATGTTGGGTTTTAAATTGCAGTGTCCATATTATTGAGACAAATCCTCAAAATATGTCTCTTCTAAAATTGTATGAACTGCTACGGTGGCCGTATAATATAAAGCATTATTACTCTTGTTTTAGACTAGACTGTCGATGACACGGAGAACGGGGTTCGATTTCTCGTTGGGTTTACTGATGGTGTTTTATCCTAAATGGATTTCCACTCTCCTTCCACGCGAATGAGGCTACACTTCATCTAAAATCTTAGCCTTCCTCTACCCTAGCTTGTTAGCGTAATTGGTACATATGCGTGGAAACTAAATAGGTAATAAGACGTGTTGCTATGTTTTTGGTGAACTATACAGATTTCGGTAATATTCTAGAATTAATTTATACTTTTTTAAAATTATGTCGAGTTTATAAAATACATATATTCTCATGGGTGAGCTTTAAATCATAATTCACTTTCTTAGTTCTATACCACAAAATGTGTGTGTTTTTTCTCCCTAGCCTTTCAATTAAGTTTAGATTATTGATAGGTAATTTTTTTGAATTCCAAATTTTTCGAAAATCGCTACACAGATATTGTTTAAAATTCATATTTGTATTTTTTTTACTTAATAAATAACGTTATATAATTGGTTTTTGGATATAAATTTGATGAAGGGTTGCTTATTGAAGAATGGTTTTTCAAAGACTTTAAATATTTTACAAATGGCTCCAACAATTTTATACTAAATGGGTATCTTTTTAATGTTTGACATAACAAATAACACTGTTTTCTTGTTTTGGGGTAGAAGCTCATATATGGGTAGTTTAATGAAGACTGATTTTTTTAAATGTTAGGATAATTAAAAAATAGCTTTATTGATTTAGTTCCAAAATGATTATCTTGAGAATCTTTAACATGACAACACTCTTTATTTGTTTTTGGGGTAGCAACTCATTTTTGGGTTGTTAGCTGATAAATAATTTTTCAAAAACGGGAAATTATTTTAAAATAGTACTAAAAGTTTGGTTCCAGATCAGTATCTTCTGAGTGTTTGATATTACTAAAAACCCTGATTACTTTATTTTGAGTAGAAATTCGATAAGAGGTTTTTTACTGGGGATAATTTTTTAAATTCGAATTATTTTTAAAATTGCAATAACGATTTTGGTTAGAGTGTATATCTGGGAGTGTTTAACATGATCATGACATATAAAGCTGTATACTGGCTATGGTGGGTGAATATTTTATGAAATGGCTTTAGTACCTAGGTTCAAAACTGGTGTTGGGAAATTATTTTACATATAAATAATGTTTAATATTTATTTATCTAGAACAAATTAATTTAGGGGTCATTTACTAATAACAAACTATAGAAAATTTGAATTATTTGGAAATGGAGCTTGAATATAGAATTTAAAATGGGAGTCTGTGAACAGTTTTTTGCCATAAAAAATACGTTTTTATTATTATAAATAATAAATAATTTTAGTGTAGTCTACAAATAATTCTAGCTCTGTACATTTAAGCATTTTAAATACATTTGAATCATTTTGTTTTAAATATGATGTAAATATTGATTATTGTGACTAACCAGTTGATGTATTTAATTTTATGTGTAAAACATATTTAGGGGTAGTTTACTAAAAATCTATATTTTAAACTTTCTTCAAATACAACATGATCAAATTTGTGCTATTGTGTCGTACCATTTATTTTTACACATTAAAACGTTGGAACAAATTAAAACGTTGAAAATAGTAATTTTACTATATTACAATCATAAATCTTGTTGAGAATCATAAAAAAGGCTACAATTTTTTTTAATATAAATTGTTTAGTGTTAAACTTTACATTGTTCGTAAGCTACTTGCTATTTAATTATTTGTATTTAAAATGGGTTCCATTAAATATCTTGATTGTTATCAATAAAAACAAGGAGAATAAATCCAGTAATGTGGCCCCACTGTGAACTTTTTGTGATTATAACGGGATTTATTTCTATTTCAACATTTTATCCAAGCTAAACGTTAAAATAAGAACAATAGAAAGTTCTCGTTTTAACACAGGCAGCGGGTTGAAACGTAATTTTTGGTGTAAAAGCTCTTCATATAACCCAAAATAAAATAAATAAATTATAACTTCTTGATCACTTTTACTGATATTTTACTTGTAGCCAAAGTAACAAAAACCTAAAATGTGTGCACACTGTGTACACTTAAGGTGGAAAATATCATAATTTAAATGCAAATTCTTATCTTAGGGTGAAAACAATGCCCTCTATTCTCTGATTACAGCCAACCGTGAGTATTTACCTCACATTTCAGTGTTAACAATGGTGATACAGAAAGGAATAACAATAAAATTATTCAAATTTTTTCTCTCTCGATGCTCATTTGTCCGCCTCTTTTGCAAGGCTATACACCCTCCTCCCCCTTCCCATTTTCCAACCTTTAACCTATTCCAATGTCGTGTGAAGGGTAAAATACCTTTCGTGACCAAAGCCATATTCAGCCTGTGCACAACTTAGATTTGTTAGCAAGATGGATCAGCGTTTAGAAATTACTTTGAAAAGAACTCGCCTTTGTCAACTAAAGTAAGTTTGCCTTTTGAGCCCCCAACTCAACCCCTTTACCCTTGTACTATCCATAATATAAATCCGCCTTGATCGTTATTAGTAGAAGGAACGAGCAATAACTCTTAATTTTTTTGCTCAAAGTTCTATTGAGTTTGTTGTGAACGTATTATTTGCAGAATTATGAGTTGTTATAGTTACAAATCAATATTAAAATGGTTATTTTATTTCTATAAACTCTCTATTGTATATACCTCTTCAAATTAGAATTAATAAACATAGACTAGAATAAATGTGATTACATTTAGTAGATATTATATATTTAAAGGAGGGCAGTTATTTTGATGTGCCATAAGGTGGTTGCATGTTAGCTGCTGCTTGTTAGCAACTGTAAACCTATCGTTGATCTAACCCTATGAAAAGAGTTTGATACAGGTTTTAAATGAACAAGAGCAGGGACCCAATATTTTTTACATGTTTGAATATATACAAGCTATTTTACATCAAATTAAGACACATAATTTTTAAATTAAATAAATGTTTCTTTCTCATTTAATAACTTACCCAAACAAAACCCACATATTCCACGAAGAGTACATCAAATTAAGACTTATAAATATAGAAATAAGTGTAAAATTATCTACTAATTTAGTAAATATCTCACACAATAACTATATGGTAGGTCTACATAGAAAAATGTAGCACGTGATATTTTAACAACACAGATATTTTTAAATAAAACATTTGCAATATAGTACTATTATCTAAATTATTCATTCAAGTAAAATAAAAATAAAATATATATCCAAAACTACATGCTAGGCATGAAGTGTATGGAATTTATAGCATTATTTTACGTTTTAGGTTACAAAGAGTTTTTTATCACAAAGTTTTACTATCTGATCAGGTTATACACTATACACAAATATGATAATATAACATTTTAGAAAAAATTCAAAAAATAGTTGAAAGTAAGGAGTGGTTATAATTGAAAGTTAAAACTTAGATAGATAACTTTAGAAATATATATAAAAAATTAAACTTATAGATTAAACAGTTGCTAAATTGGTAGATAATTAAGTGAGATCACAAGTCAAGATGTATGGTTATAATTTACTTCTGGGGAAAACAATCTTGTCAGATATGAACATTTATACACAATTAATAATGCATCATCAACTAGACCATACATGAGTTGATGAAAATATTTAAATATATGTTTACACGTTTAAATGTTGCAACAAAACCTTAAGATATACAATATAGTATGGTACAAAGCAATGTTTCAAGTTCTACTCTGTTGTAAAATAAAAGAATACAATCTTAACGTTAACGCCTGCCAAACAAAATTAATGAGGTAATTAAGTGAAGTGGAATATTCTAAGTTTTATCTGTTTCCTGGTATCATTACTACTTTATAATATCCAGAACTGTAAAGATGCTGGAATACTTCATTACGACATGTTTAGGTACTATGGTACCATGATCATGGAATTGAGTCGTTTTGAAAAACACGATGTCTTTTTATTTCGACTGCAATATGTTAACTCACATTATATGATAATTAGTCTAATGGGGTAGAGATGAGGACGGAACTATTTTATAAGTAATCTAGCAACATTTCGTGAAAAAACCACGCTCAGTAGACACAAACAAGGATTAAAACTTGAATTTACTCATCATAAGAAGGCCGGTCCAATACAAGAGTGACTGACGCTTTAAGCCAATTGGTCGCTGAAACGGGTAATAGGTATTTACAAAATTGGTGACACCTAAATTACAATGTAAATGCAAAGTCGTGGCGTGAAGTATTATAAAAGTAAAAATATATTGTTTAAATTATACGTTTAATTGGCTTTTATCCTTCATAATAGCACTCAATGACCATATATGGAGGTACTGTACATACATTCGCATTTGAGATTGGTAGATTAGACCATTAATTTTATTGGTTTAATAGGAACCAAAACAGGTGTTGGCAACAGCTTGATCGCAATCAGCCAGTTGATATTGCAACCATTTTAGTCGATCAAGTAAGATTACATCATCCCGAAAAGGCAAGCATACCTTTCATTATTCCACTATGGCAAAGCTTGTAAGATAGGGCCATTCTGCAATCCATCAAGGTAAGACTGCCACTTTTCAGGATAAACGGAGTGTTCATTGTATTTTTGTCCTTAAAGGCAGGGAATTATTATTGGAGGAAATATTAAATTTAAGAAATAAATAAAATATGTAGAGAAAATATTAAAATTATAGTGTAGAAACTATAGGTGATCGCGGGACTTGTGATAAATGTAAAAGTCGATCGTAACCCAAAAAGATTGCCGACCTCTGAACTTGAACGTATGAAAAATATCTCAATTACACTTTTAACAAATACTATGTAGCCTGAGTACTACACAAGACGCCACTGGGTGGGTGGGTCACATTTATCATATGTCCCGCAATAACCTATAGTTTCTATACGTTATATTCTATCTTCAATTAATACATCTATAATCATAAAATGTACTTTATTTGAACGTAATATTGTTGGTACCATATAAGCATTATAAATACTTATCTTATGGAGTCTTTAATATTTTTATATTAAATTTGTTATAATTCTAAGATGAATATATTATATTTGAATCTATATCCAAGGCAAATATTTCCCTTCTGCACTAATTCCTTCAGTAGGTTTCTAAATTGTCAATCTCTTCCAGCTGCACTAGAATATACTTATAATTAGATATGCAGTATGAAAATGTATTAGGGTGGCCCACAATATCATGATAAAAAATGAAGTATTTCGTAAATACCGGGGCAGCCTCTCAAAATTTTAGACCTATATGTAAAACGTTTTTGGTAAAGGTTTCAACTCTTTACTTCAAATTCAAAACCGTGCTCAGCAGGTTCCAAACTATCACTAAAATTATCATATGTAGATTGTAGGTATAAGGAAATAGCCAATAAATCAAAGTTCCAACCAAAATAATTTCAACAGTGATTTTCTTTTATCGCAGAGAGAATGTCTCATTTACACTAGTAACAAAAGATTTAAATATCAAAATATATCATAATTTTATACAAAACATTATTTCGAAACAAAGTGCATAATGTATTTTTTGTGGAGGCTGATGGAACCAATTTCCTGTCCGCCCCAACACTTGTAGCACAAATTATTTTTCTTTCTCATTATTTGTTAAAACCTTATTGAAACCCTGAAATCTTAACACCTCTTTCAGTGGTAACTTAGATTTTTCTTGCACGTTCTTGCCCATGCAAATAATATTGACTCTGGTTCCATTCTTCGAGTGATAAGTTGAGAAATGTTTCATAAATGTCAAATCTTTTTAATATATGATTAGTGCGCTCAGTCATGAAATCTCATAATGTAGACTCTTTGTTCAGATTTTTCCAAAATAGTAAATCATGAACAGGGGCATCAGCTGATAGTGAAACTTCAATCCAAGCTTTAATATATAAAATTGCCCCTAGCTTTACAATCGTTCAAGATGAGATTCTACTCTCTTAGTAATTTTTAAAACATCTCTCTGGCTATGAAACAAGTAGATCTTGATCGCATAAATAAGTTTATACATCCATCTTGCATTGTGGTCTGAGCCTGGTTCCCACCAATGTATCTTAACTGGAGTTTCTCTCAATATTATTAGTGAGAACTCAATAAACTCACGGTATTCATCTCTAGACCATTGGTTGACAGCAGGCAACACTTCGATTGTTAATTTATTGAAGGAAACAGTCTCTGGCACAGGTCTGATAGTTGTCCCATTTTATTGCGTTCCATACAGGTTTAAATTTCTTGAAGAGGGCGAGTTTTGGAGATCTTAAGGGATCAAAACACACAGTAAACACCTTGGCTAATATTATCTCCAATATATTATGCCTAAAAGCTAACCATAACAATTCTTGCCCCACTCTCTCTTCTCTTCATTGGTATCATAATGTGTACTAGATGAGCCTTCATCTGAAAATAACGCTTTTGTCAATAATACTTTTGATGCAAGAGCAGTTGAAACGTCCGCGCTTTATTTTCTTTGTTGTACTATTCTTTGCCACTTCAATAGTCTTTCTTGTTTTATTTTGCCATGTTTATATCAGATCTTGCCATAGCCA
Source organism: Timema genevievae (assembly GCA_902155825.1). Classification (NCBI taxonomy): domain Eukaryota; kingdom Metazoa; phylum Arthropoda; class Insecta; order Phasmatodea; family Timematidae; genus Timema; species Timema genevievae. The sequence continues at coordinate 130,196 of CABFWO010000148.1, read as the reverse complement.
TCTTTATTTGAGTGTACTGGTTTGAAAAAAGGTCTTGATCTTTTATTTTCAACATGGTCATGGCATAGGAATGAGCAATATCACAAAGCAAATGAGCTTTTTCTTCAAATTTTCGCTCTGGTGTTCGTTGAGTCTCATGAATACGGCCCATGTTTTTCTCCAGCAGTAACCATTCTGAGTGAATATTTTCTAATTTTGGAATCCCAAGTTTTGATAATCTTGTAGATATGAACACAGTGTCAAAACTTCCTTTATTATCAGATTAATTGCATTTCTTACATTTTTCACTTCATATAAATGATCATGGAATTTTAAAAGCACTTCGAAAATGGTTGTCAGTTTATTCAACCTACAAAGAGATTCAAGGTCTGTCACCTCAAGTAAGAACATTCTGCTATTATAGAATTTTATTACATTAAATAGTTAGTACAGCTGAATGCCAAACATAGCCTTGTTATCAGCTGATCGAAGAAAACCAATGTTGATAGTAGCCTTACTATACAAACAATTGAAGCCAGCAGGGGTTCTGACAGTTGATTGAATTATTCAGTGAATCAGAAAAATTCTCTTTAACATAAAATGGAAAAAGTAAATACTGTTTTTCGTAGAGAAAAATTGAAATTTCCGTTATATTAAAGGTTGATCAGCATCTCCTTCTAGTAGTCGTGCAAAGCTGAAATCTGGATTGATGTATTATATTTAACAGTCTAAAATAATTAATGAATGCATAGGTTGCTCATACAAAAACGAATTTTTGGGCCACTCTAAAATGTATATTATAAATTATTATTTATTATTACTATTCCTTAAAGCCCAGTTATGCTAAGTCACTTAAATTGTAAATATTAGTTTTGTAACATTGTTTGACCATGTTTAAAAATTAGTAAAATCTAGTCGTTATTACCACTAATCAGTAATACGCAGTTGCCTTTAGATACATTTATTTATTTTGCTATAGATAATCTCGTATTGGAAATTTTAGGTCAAAGCCTATGATATATATTCATGAGCATATAATTAAAAGTACGGTTTTAAATTATATCAAAATTATTATAATAAATTAAAATCAGATTGAAATTGGTCACATTTGGAGTAATTTCAAGAGAATATGATGGGAACTTGTTGCGTTAATGATGGTGGGGTTTGAAAGTGGGACTTTGGCTTTTCTAGGCTTGGTTAGAAGGATTCAAAGCTGGGTGGTTCCCCTATCCACGTCAACCCCCCAACTCCTCATCCCTCTCATCCTACCGCCATGAAGCCACGGGACAAGGTCAATTAACCCCTTTGGCATGAAGCCATGGTGTTTATTGAAAGTTTATGAGCCTGCGTGGTGGATAGAGTCCCTCTTCCAGCTACAACGTAATTGCGTGCGTGCGTGTGTATTTGTGAGGGGATGGTGGTGGGGTTGGCGAATGGGTGTCTTTCATACGATCTCCCTCTTGTGGTGATGCAGGTAACAGGGTTCTCGCTTATTGATGAAATGAATAGTGATGTTATATTCAGAAGTTTATTTCAATCTACGTTAACTATTTTGGTTATCTAATTGAGTTGCTTAATCTAACTTTTGCGTTGAAGCTTTTCCTTTAGTCAACTGTATTAAAGATATTACTAAGTACGAGTCCATGTGAAATGCGGACGAGGCACGACTCCTGCACGTATCAACTTCATGCAAGGTATTTTTACTTTCTCTTGACATCTCGCAGGGAAGGTATTGTGTTCGTAAAATAAATTGAACTTAAGATTTTGATAAATGTCAACTTTTCATAACACCCTGTAACAGAAAATTTGTTTTTTGTGATGACATCTGTCTGTCTGTCTGTCTGTCTATCCATATATCTGTACCTTGGAACAGAGCAGAAACTATTTTACCGATTGGGCTAAAACTTGGTATCTGGGATTTCCCCCCCCCAAGCATTTTTTTGGATTTAGACTTCTAACCCTAATTTTAAGGGTGGTTTACTGAAGGCCAAAAAGAGAGAAATTATCGATTTTCTCGAAATTCGCTCCAACGATTTGACTGTGACCGCACGGCAAACTATAATGTCACCGTGGTATACGAGTGTCCCGAAACACGCCGTTTGCGAAATATTTGTATAATATAGTAACACCTGCTGTTGTGACCACACGGTATAAGGCATCACTCTCGTATTAGACTAGACTGCCGATGACAGGGAGATTGGGTTTCAAATTCCAGTCGGTTATATTGAGTGTGGTGTTTCCGAAATAGGTTTCCTCTCTCCCTTTGTGCAAATATGGATACACTTTCTATGAATTCAAACTTCTTCATCCCTTAATCATTAGAGTAGTTAGCAAATATATGTATAGCCTGGATAAATATCAATATGTGATGCTAGAAAATATGTATACTTTATATATTAATTACTTTAATATAGTAGGGTTGAAGAATATCTAACTTAATTTTTTCGAAGAAAGGTTGCGAAACAGTATATTAAAAATTATTCTCAGATACCTGGCTTGGATTAGAACACTAACCTCCCCGTTATCAGAACACAAGATAAATTATGCCTGGAATAAGTCATATGCCCACAGGGACCAATTTTATATAATATTGAGTAGTTATGTTTTTAAAGCAAGTCAGCGATATAATATTATGTAATTATTAAATTATTTAGTTTTAAATTAATTCACAAATACACATCTATAACTTAAATTATGTATTCAAGTAAAAGGCTAGACCCTACTATAAATATAACCTAATCCCCATTACAGGATTTAAATTCTTAACCTAAGAATAAAGTTACAATATATCAAATTTTAGAAGACAAACATAAATCGGTGTCAAATTCTAAAATAACTATTGTACGTTTTGAAAGAATATAATAATTTAATCATCTGCTTCGGTGGCCACATGGTATAACGTGTTATTCTAGCAGTAGACTAAATTTCCGATGTTGGGGAGATCAAGGTTTCAATATTGGTTGGGTGTACTGAGGGTTTTTTCAAAAAAAATTTCCACTCTCCCTCCACGCAAATTGGGGTACACTTCCTATAAATATAGCTTTCCTAATCCGTAAGTACATAAGCTTATAACCCAAACGGTTAATAGAACACGATACTAAAAACAAAAAATAAAAATCAATCAGTCTAATTATTAAGTATTGAAGATATTGTAACTATATCGATAAATTTGTATTACTATTCTAGCACCGTGCCATATTAACCGTTCAGATTACACGCATATTACGCTAATAAGTTAGAGAAAATAAGTTTGAATTTAAAGGAAGGGTACCGTTATTTTTGTGTAGTGTAGTGAAAAACCATTTCGGAAAAGCCTAAATCAGTAATTACGATCAGTATTCAAGCCCCTATTTTCCTTTATTCGACAGTCGATTACATTGAAAATAGAAGCGCCCCAGGCCATGTGACCACAGAAGCATAGTTTTATTTAGTCAAGGCTATAATATTATCTATCTTTTTACTATTTTCATAAGATGTCAATTCTTTTTTTCATGTTTTATTGATGTGGAGTTAATTTCTTTTGCGATGAGAAACATATTTTGCAGTATAATATATTTGGATTTCTTAATATCTAGGTATACTTTCTTTCTTTACAATTTTAAGACTTAGCTGATTCAAGATGGATACAACACCCCTTTTAATAATTAATTAAATTTAATATAAATAATACAGTTTGTTTAATTAACTGTAACTTGGTTTTAATTATTTTATAATTAAGTTTATGTGACACATTATAGCTACCGTAATAAATACTAATCTGACTCAGAACAGTTCCTACCAATGAACACGTGGAAAAAGGTGTCAAACTTCTTGATTAATCTACGTCTTACATTTTTTTATTCACACTGTTTACTGCATGTTCAGGTTGTACTTGTATACGTACTATATTTAATTTTATGAGGTGGTGATTAGGAAGATAGCATTTTAAAGGTAGTTTACCCGCATTTTAATGTTAGATGAGTATTAAAGCATTTAGGAAAACTAACCTCAGTAGACCTGACAAGGATTCGAGCCCCGACACCCCATCATCAGCAGGCATGTAAAACATGAGATTGATGCCTTATACCACTCGTCCATCGAAGCGTGTTAATTTTTACTACCTGTTTGTCCTATTTGCATCTATACACTAATGTGTGAGGATCTGGAAGTTAGAATTTAGATGAAAAGAAGCTGCATTTTCCTTGGAGGAGAGTGGGAAGCGATTTAAGGGCCCGGGGTGGGGTGAAGGAGACTAAAGAAATTTTGTATTGAGTTATTCTCTCACCTTTAAACAAAACAAGATATAATTGATTTGGAACCATTCTTTCATGTAAATGATGATACACTTTATCTTAGTTCTACATACTTCATATTTATTATTATAGTGGAAATATAAGGTTTGTGCATACGGGTAATAAAGTGCATTACAAAGAAGTTAGAACTCATAAATAACTCAAAGTTCTATCGAGCCTAGATGAGTGCTATATATATATCAAAATAAATTAAATAAAGTTGGCAAGATTTTATAATTTATTTGATGATAAATAAATCCTATAACGGTGGACCAATAGACTAAACGTAAATCTCGTCTTGATAGGTTTGATAGTGACGCCTAGGACAGGGTTTGAGCCTTGGCTGAAAGTATTAAGGAGGATTTTTTCAATATTTTCATTCCCCACGAATATGCTGGCATATTTTCTCTAAATTCTACCTTACTCAACCCTACCTTACTTAGTATAACTAAATGGGTGTAGTCTGAATGGGTGCTAAGATTAGGTAAATAATACAATTTTATTTTTATCATGTTACTTTTTATATTTCTACCAGTTACTGAAGAAATATATTTTCTCTTCCTCACATTTCTTGTTTTTCACGCAAAGTAGACTTCAGTTTTGAAGTCAATTACCGAGACATTTTATAGACGTGGCGTGTCACTTCACCCCTCACACCCGACATAACTTTTTGAACTCTACTCAATATGTGTTGCCAAATTTGAGACTTCAAAATAAAGTTACTCTATTTTTTGCTCCCAGTGGTATTGCCTGAATTTGACAGTTCTTTATCAGTAGTGAATTTTGTTGTTTAAATAAGCAACAAAATGAGTTCTCAGAATAAATAATACCTCAAGAGATTATAAAATCATGCTATAAGATATTTAAATCTAATAATCTATCTTTATAATACTACTCTTTCTTAATTTATATGTTAAATAATTTTTTTAAATTATATGTTTTTTAAATTATTTATTTAAGCAGCTATTTAAAACACTAAAAAATAGTTTTCCAATATAAGGTAAGCTACCAGATCATAAAAATAAAATTTAAGACTTCATCGAACTTTTGAGGAAATTAATATACTCTAAAACTCCATCGGTGGCCATGCAGTGTAGGGCATCACTCCCAGAATCATTTTATTTCCTAAATTATTTTCCACTTTCCTTCTTTGCAAATGAGGTCACATTTACTTTTAACTCTACTCCACATATACCTACCTTACTAGTGTTATAATATATGGAAAGCAAGAACAGTGGTAAGATACATTCATATGCTTTGTCTTAAAAATGGTCTTAAACTATTTTTATAAATACAAATTTACTCAGGAAAATGGTTTAATATCATTTGAAAAAATCAATACATTAAAAAAGCTCTCTTAAATGTTTTCCTAGTTTTATCAAATGTATAGAGAAATCAATTTATCCACTATTTCTCTCTGTCATAAATGCTTACTAGTTTGAAATTTTTAATTAATAAGTTAAACAAATAAAATTATAGGAATATAACAATATTATTATTTCTATATGACAAAAACCTATTTGATATAACAAAAATATATAGATATACCTGGACAGGCAGAAACATCTTAATATATATAATTCTTCTGTACGTGTGTATATCACTGAACTCCTCCTAAACGGATGGACCGATTTTGATGACATTTTTTTGTGTGTGTTTGAGTGTGTCCGTGTATGGTTTAGATTTACAATTGGACCCGGTAGGTGGCGCTGCAATCGGGTTCTAGAAATTTTTTTTTGGGGGAGGGGGGGGTAAATTTTTTGCATATCAGAACCTGTAACCTCAAAATTTCACCCACCCTACACCCACCACTCCTCAATATTTGTAATAATGAATATAATATTAATAATTGACCGTTAAAACCTTCAAGTATGCCACCCAATTGAAAAGCCAACGTTCGAGCAGGACAACGTCTGTCGGGTCCGCTAGTAGATATATAAAATAATAAGTGATTCGCTTTTAACTTTCTTCGTTTGGAGAGTAATTTATATATATATATATATATAATTTTATATATATACTTTAATATATTCAAAATATGTTTTTGACGAAAATTTGTATCCTTAACCCAACATTATAAGAACTAATGGATAACTTTCTATACAATAAATAAACAATAATATAATTTTATCATACGATTATCTTAGAATTTACATTTATTTAAGTCTATCTAGGGTATGTTGATATTATGAAAATTACAACTCGAACTTTTGGATACAACCCTCTCTTTTTCTTTACGTAAATTAATCTATAATTTATTTAAGTCTCAATTTTAGTTATTTATTATATATTCCTCTCACTGCAATCTTGTAAATAAATTAGAAAAATAATTTTCAATTTGAAACAGATATTTACCGCAAATTTGATTCAAGAAAACTGTTTCATTATAAAAACAAATAATTTTTTACAAAAAATATTAAATTTTCCATTTCGCAAATAAATACCGATAGTCTTATTACGTGTAATATCGTTTTCATGATGCCGTCTCTCTGTGTGTCTCTGTATCTGTGTGGTATGAAAAAAATTTACCTATTGGGATAAAACTTTGCATTTAGAATTTTAATAAGTTTCCCCGGAGGGATTTTTAGAATTAGATTTCTAATATTAATATTAACGACAATAAAAAAAAGAAAGGAAGATTTTCTCAATTTCAGCTATTACAGTTTTCATTAAATTTGGCATCCAAGTATTGTTTAACACTACAAACTAAATGGCAATTGTAATTGTTCTATGGAAATTACTTTAAAGGATCTTTAAATAAGTATAAATTTCCATTTTTAATTATATCTTCACTACTGTTTGAAATATAAAATAATTTATCATTGTAAAGTTTTAATAATATTCTAGTAAAATTTTTATTTGAAATAGATTTTTACTAAACTAGTTTCTTAGCTATCTTAAATGTATATATTTTTAATGAAGTTCTTTGAAAATTAAAATTTTATTACAATGCTCTTTGGTGGACAAATATATTACACTTTTCTCAGTGTTTCTGAAAAGGTTTTATGCACTTGTGGTGGAGTATTTCTACAAAAATTTGTATGATTTTGTTTTACAAATCTTAAGATAGATTTATATAAATTTCTCTATTCTGAAATAAGAGAAAAACTATGTGTGGTGCATCGTAATAACTATTTAAGGTAATGATTCTAGAGAAAAGAACAAACTCGAGCCATCACATCTTATTCTAAATAGCTCTTCTGGTCAGACAGTTCTGAAACTGGACAATCTTAGGTAAAACCACGTGAAAATTTAAGGTGAGCCCTTTTCCCCTAAGAGTACAACAAAAGCCAACCTCTCGTTTAAGACTTCAGAGGGAAGGGTTTGGATAAAAGAGGTCAGGTGTTTGAACTTGGAGAGGGTCGATAAAGTAACCGCTTGGTCCACCCCTCTAACCTCTTCCTCTTCGGTTAATTGTTAGATCCCGCTGACTTAAGATGAAACGCAAACATTCCTAGGTCACAACCCCTCCTCTGGTCGGGAGAAGGACGTGTATACAAGAAGAGCGGGCCGTCCGTCTCTTGTGGTTGACTAACCACAGAGTATCGATTCCTCACCGTAGTGTAAATCTCGGTTATGTTAGGACGTGTATTTGGGGGTTGGAAGGGATGTCACCGAATCTTAAAACATACCATATGAAGAAAAATCATTAAGTCACAGTTTAGAATACCACCCGCATTGATGGATACGTTGGTTAAGTATCAGGCTCATCTTTTCTTGTGGTGGAGAGAGTTCCCATCTTGGTGTACATAGAATTGTTTTTTCCTGATTGGGTTGGAAAAAACTACTTCCCCCAATATATATGGGTAAAATTTACTTTAAGTCAGTAGTTTCCCGAACCCATGGGTCGCAATCCAAATGAGTGTCACAAGCATAGAATAGTATTTTGGTCAGTTATCGATTTTTGGAAAAAAAGTCAAATTTTAATTTAAAATGTCACATTACATTTTTCAGATTATAAATTTATTGAAATAATTAAGTCTTTGCTCTCTGAATAATTCTTTATAATGCATTTAAAAAACTAACATGGCTCTATTAGCTATCGTATTCTAAAATTACACGTAGGCCTAACAATTTTTGGGTCACCAGGCCTGGAAAATAAAATAGTGATAGGCTAACCATTACAGTTTTACATGTTATATATAAGGTGAAGAAGTTGAAGTTCTGGCTGACCATTTAAAAATATTATTAGTCAAAGTCTCAACACCAAGGCCTTAAAAGTTTCTTTGATTAGGAAACTGTTGGAGAAACCTTGTATTTCACATTTACGGGTGAGTTGACAAAACATAGAACGAAGAAGTTAATTTGTTTGCATAAATTTGATAGTGGGATAAATAAATATCAAGCTAGAGCCAAGCATGATAACTGGGCTAGCAACATTTATAGAAATAAATATTTAGTTAGTTATCTGTAAATAAAAATGCGTTAAATTAATCTAGAAAATATACTTATGGGTGCATCAATAAATTTGTTTTAATAACTAATTAATTTCAATAGAAAGGGGATAAACACAACCCCTAGAAATAGCACATCTTATAACACAGAGTCTAACCAATAAGCCTTGTGTTTATTATTATTATTATTATTATTATTATTAGCACCGTGTCTTACTACCTGTTAGGGTTATACGCACTTACACTAATGTGAAATGGTAGGGTGATTGTAAGATGAATGGAGGACCTACAGTTTAAACTTGAATCCGAACCACGGTGGAGGCCTGGCATTCCTCACACTCACAAGTTGTGATCAATACACATTTTGTCAGAGGTGAAGGAAGGGTTTGGCAATCAAATAAATAAATCTGTGTCGGGACCGAGGATTGAACCCCGGACCCTCAGCACAGAAGTCTGACACCTTATCCCTAGACCACCAGGTCACCTTCCGTGTGTTTAATGAAGACTGTTATCCCTTTGGGGTTTATCTAAAAATATTGTTTTTAATCCTTAACGTTAGTTTAATTTTGGTAAATATTATTAAAATTATATTTCTACTATATGTTCCCATATAAATAAAAAAAATTAGTGGATATAATACATAATTTAACCTTTCCTGAAAGGTATTTCGATGAATGATGTATTTTTTTAAAATTTTAACTTTTTTCAATTCAATTTCTTAGATGATTCCTGAATTTAACCATTGCTGGATCGAGTCATGTGTTAGTGTTTGTATATAATGTATCTGTAGAGGGGCTTAGTAATCTAAATAGATATAATTACTTAAATTAATTTGTACTCTTAAATTTATAGATTACAAAATCATACACGCAGCTATGGTTAGACTGGTCCCTCCATCACTTAAATTAGATGTCAAACACACTCTAATAAAATGGTGTGACGTAAGACGCTACTATCTGTGGATCATTGACAAGTCAATGCAAGGTTCTGACTTAACTTGAGCATTTGTCATTTCATCTTTCTGTCTATCCTGTGTCCAGTTATTTGTTACGTTATAAATGTTAAATGCGAGGATCAATTTTAACGAAATTTGGCAAGGAAATTCTTTGAACCTACGCTAATCGATTTAATTACATATTTTTCCCATGGGGTAGTTTGTTTAAATACGACGGTTGTTTAGTTGCTCATATAAAAATATTTTATAGTTTATAATTATGAGCAATAAATTGGGTGCCTAGGTCATATTTCTTTAATTTTGAAACTTAATGTGAGTCTAACGACTCAAACAAAGTGAATAGTGGCTATTCTCTCTAAATATGTTTAGTATCGAATATATAATTAATTTTCTTTTAAGTGTCTTGACCACCAATATAAAATAATAACTTTAAATTCAAAGAAAAGCCTTAACTTGAAATAATTTCCATAATTTAAAGTGCACATCGCCATTAATTAGATAAATTATTCAGCACTAACCTCTGAATTCTACAATCGATTCAACTGTCATATGACAATGTGACCTTTGTTTACTCATGTGGACATGTAGCTATAGTATTACCATTAAATGGGACAACATTTAATATATTTTTATAAAATTGTATTATATCTACTTTGTAAACAAATTGTATAAAAAGAGGTTACACACGTGTAATATGTGTATAGAGTCGACAAGTGTTGAACGTCTCTGTGGTCTATTGGTTAACGTTTCTGACTTCAGTTCGAGATATGACAGGTTCAAATACCAGCGATTTCACTTATTTTTTCTGAAGCAGTGGGTCGGTAATGGGCTCCTCATCCTCGTGAAGACAAATGAAGAGCTACTTGAATGGAAAAGAAAGGCTCCGGTCTATAAAACTGAGATTAATGGCTGCAGCGTTGATAGTGCTGACCAAATAACACCTTCTATAGTCCATCCCGAGAATCTGACACCTTAGCGGTGGATAATCAGTTGTTATAGGCTGATTGTAGACTAAATCCATGAAGTTACTATTTATTACCTTAGCACTAGCTATTTTCTGATTAATTTATAAAATATAACGAATATCTTTGTCTGAAAATTTGTTCAATATTTTCCTGCCATTATCGATTGACAGGAATACCATTTGCTTATGGACTGGTAGTAATTTTGCTGTCACTAGGTTGTTGGTTTGTAGTGTAGGTACTCTGGCTTTTAGTATTATAGATTCATTCAACCTCTAATGAACATAATAGCAATAATTCAGAATACTAATTATAGTTCCAAAAGCTGGGCTCGTACTAATTGATGTTCAACTAATAGTTATTATATTTACACTACCATCACGTTTGAGTAGAGCTTTATGATAAGTAATGGTATAAATTTATTATTAACAGCTTCGATGGCCAAAGGGTTTAACGGACCATTCTCGCAAAATACTAGATTTTCGATGAAGGTGGGGTCGAGGTTTTAATCTTGGTCAGGTGTACTGAGACAATTTCTCCAAAATGGTTTTCCACTCTCCCTCCACGTAAATTCAGTTACAATTCCTTTAAATATAGCTTTCATAATCCCTAAGACAATTGGTACATAAGCTTATAACCCGACAGGGTAGTAAGAAGTAGTGCAAACAAAAAATAGTGTCATTAGGATCATTATATTCATCATCATTCAATATCAATTAATGTTGAATTAAATGTCACGGCTTTAAGATACAACATTTGTAAACGTGTCTAACAAAATCAAATAATGTCAAAAATGTCTAGAAAGATCACGAATTTATTAAAAAAATTACATTCCAGAATATAGGACCCAAAAGATCTGTTACAAAGTAGTTCTCAATTTGAAAAATTGATTTCATTAACAATATTTTTCACCACCAATTCAAAATTTACAATACAAAAAAAAGTATGGTTATTTATATTAAAATAAGTAAAAATGATTAGGTTATGTGTTTGGAATTGAATTCCCCAAAAAGTGAAAAATTTAAAAATTATTTTAGTAAAATTATATATAATATTATGAATAAAATAACGAGAATCATATTTCATAAGAAACTCATAAGTCTCATTAACATATTATATTGAATACTTAAATAACATATTTCACTATCCATTAATCAGGAGTAGAACTACAACATTGTCAAAAGTTCAAATAAGTCTCTAACTATTTTCAATCAAATTAAATTTGTAAATTAATAATATTTGATATTTAGTCTAGAGAAGAGACCGCAGCTTTACCCAAAAGTATGTAGAATTTAACATCTTGCCCACTTTAGGACATATTTATGCCGTACATTTTATCTTTTCAACTCATATTTTTAAATAAATTCATAACGAGGCTTAATTTCATGACTATTCCCAATAAAAAAAACCATTCAATAAATAATTCTACAGTCTGTAATAAAAATAGGACTTATATTTCTTACTTATATACTTGCTAGTTTATCTAATTTCCCTTCATATTCTATGTGCACATGGCTTAAGTTGATAATCTCGTAGTAGATTGGACTGTTTGTGACAGATAGATGGGTGTTTAAATACAAACTACCTTTCATTTGTACGTTTTATTCCTAAATTGTTCTCCACTCTGCCTCTATGCATACTTAGGTACTCCCTAATTACTACCATGTTAGTGTTGGAAAAGCTTTTATTCTTGAATGGGTGGCAGCACGTAGTGAAAAAATTAACTAATTTAATTATCTTCAAATATTATTCTTGTTATTATTATTATTATTATTATTAGCGCCGCGTCTTACTAACCGTTCGGGTTGTACACACTTACGCTAATGTGTATTTGTAGGGTGATTGTGAGATGGAATTGAGGACCTATAATTTAACACATACACATACATATTTCACTAGGCTCTGTTAAGAGTGTCACAAAACATATTCGTATGATAATTTTTATAATGTGGACGAGATGGTCAGGGTTTGTATCTCAGTATATATATATATATATGTATAAACCAATTTTACGACACAATTGCACAAAAATTCTCACTTTGTGTATTATGACTTCTAGTACAGTTTAAAAGAAATGTTTTGAGTAAACTAACTTTAGCCTATGTAAGTTTTCTTCATTAAAACTAAAAAGTCATCTGTATAATCTCAATAATCACTCATTATATAAAACTTTTAAAACAAATCATTTAATTAATCTACCCTAAATTATAGGTCTAGGGTCAAAATAAAAACTAATCATAGCTATGGCCCTATAAAATCTAAACATCAGGTTTGAACAAAATCAATCTAACCATTTTGGATACGTGGCCAGGAATAGACAGACAGACGTGGTGAAAGACAGAATCTTATGTTTTTTATTTATTTTTTTGTTCATGTTCACATAAAACGTAAAGACTCATCATAATCACGAAATCTAATTTTTTTCACAATCATAATGCTTTTTCTTGATAAATGAGAATTTAAAATTAAATATTTAGGTAAATAAATACATTAGAACTAATTACATGTATTTATCCGAAATTTTTGTGAGCACTAAATCCCATTCACACTGATACTACATTGCTATCTACCGTACTGTCAATACAATAGTTTATAAACTGGTCTCACTGGTCGATTAATCAGACCAATAAACCATAGCCATAAGAGATTATAGCCCTTCGATTTGCATAATTATGCATCCAAATAAGTTATTGAATTTACCCATGATCATGGTTTAAGTGGATGATTTGATGCCATAATGAACTATAGACATATCTATCATCTGTGCTGTCCCTAGCGTTTTGAGAACAACCACATCGAAAGGCTAGCTATATAATATCGTTCTATTCAATTTTTATAAAAACAACATCTCTTTAACTAAAATATACCCTATTTCACTCGTACAATCTACCAAACTTGAAATGAGATTTATATTGATTACAATAATTTATCAAGATAGCCCAGTGTACACATATTAGATTAATTCAAACCACATTAAATATTTAATATATAAACAACTTTGTGGACTTCATCTAACCATCCATTAGATTTGGTTTATTGTGTACTTCTACTAGACATTTTTTCTTAAGAGATACAATAATCGATACTGGAAAAGTATATTGTTCATAATTTATTATTATCTAAAAATAATCTTTCAATACAAAATATTAGGGACCAATACATGGGATAGTGTTTATTCCATTTAAGAGTTTGTACCACGTGCACATCAACTTTGTAATACAGTAGGCTATAAGTAATAAACGTACACCAAGATTATTGGACGTGGATCAATTATAAATAATCATTAATGGATATGAAGAATTAATGAACATTATTGAAATATTAGATGGTATTTGGATAAAAACTGCTTTGAAAAGGTTATTATTGATTAATTTAGAATGGCCTCATAGGTAAGAACTATGCACAATTCTTTATACTGTTATAATAGGGACATATTGTAGTTAGAAATTTGCCGCCTTGTCCCCCATCGTCATCACGAAAAATGTCGAGTTATCATTCCAATGGGAATGTACTGTATACATTTCTGGCAAATTGTTGGTACTTTCTTTTCTATTTTATTCTCATACCTAGTACGCACACGCACCAACACAGATGCGAGCTGGGATCTGAGTTGGACCTGCTATGATGAAAGCTTTTAATGATTATATATTTTTGTTTTTAAAAAAACTATTATTCACACTGTCCATAAAAAAAATCACTGTATTTACTGCCAAATACAACCTGCCATAGAGTTTCTAATCTAAAATAAAGTGTTTAAGATATGGTGAACTTATTTATAAATTGGTTAAATAAATAGCATTTTAACTTACAAATTTGCTTATCTCTTATCAATTTCAGTTATCATGGCAAAAAAGTGTAATATATATTATAGTACACTATGTCTAACATTGATAACTGGTATTTACTAAGGCTACACCAAATTTTTATGATAATTACATTATTCAAAAGCCAATTTTATACTTCTATTCAAAATTATAAATTTTTATTTTGTTCAAACTAGCAATCAATTTTTTTTATTGGTTAAAGATAGAATAACTTCACAATGTATGTTTTATTCGTGGTTAAAGATGTAGGAATTTGACAATATTCACAATGTATGTTTTATTCGTGGTTAAAGATGTAGGAATTTGACATTATTCACAATGTATGTTTTATTCGTGGTTAAAGATGTAGGAATTTGACATTATTCACAATGTATGTTTTATTCGTGGTTAAAGATGTAGGAATTTGACATTATTCACAATGTATGTTTTATTCGTGGTTAAAGATGTAGGTATTTGACATTATTCATATTGTATGTTTTATTTGTGGTTAAATATAGAGGAACTTTATAATGTTGACTATCATATCCTATTTATTTAATATGATTATTATTATCATATATAAGCAATAAAAATGGCTTCTCTTTTTTAGTAAATTTATAAACAGAATATGCTTCAACTAAAATTGACCTTGTGAGTTGGATTATCTTGGGAGAGCTCTACAAAGAGCTAAGCTCTGACACCGCACGTCACGGTTTAGTACGATTTATTTTATGTTCCCCAAGTCTTACAACCCTTCCGAGCTATCCGCGTACTTTCACTAATTAGTTTGGGGCTGAGATAGTAAAAATTAAGTGAAAGTGTAACTGTATTTGTGAAGAGGTGGAATAGAAAACCATAATACCGTTTCATAACTTGGCTTTAACTCGGGGATTATTACGGATATTCTGAATATAAATTTAAAAGTCTATCTCTCAAATAGTAGTTAAATCAAAAGCACGAGGAAGAACTCCCGTATGTTTAATGTTAAATTATCAATATATAATTACTCATCCTGAAGGACTTACATTTTATTAATGAATATGTGCATTATTTAACGTTTACCCAACTCAACAATGTTTTAATGAAGTTTAGCAAAACGCTTTAGGACCAAATATAATCAAGTGTTATTTTTATTTGTTATAGTTTGAATACACACACCTACGCAATATAAGCATAAATAAGGATTTGTAGAAATGTCTCAACATTTGCGTGAATAATGGAAGAAAAACATACAGTGAAAGGCCTACAAGCTTAACCCAGCAGGGATCCGTAACCCCTAGAATTTAATTGACGGTTCAATTATAGGTATAAAAACTTTTACTGGTAAAAGTTATGGTAAAATTTTCCAGCTGACCCCCGTTATTTAAAAATTGGTTTTATTTGATCTTGAAACCGGAATGGATCCAATTATTATTGAAAACTATTCTCAGGCCGAAATTGAAGGCTCTACCTCCCATTCACCAGCAAACCAATCACTCACAAGACTGGAACCCAAGACCACGCAACCACCTCTATGGTTATAGCTGATTGGTGTATAGTACCCTGTTTCCTCTACGTACCTTATACCACCGATGTGGTGTCCTACTTCCCACTGCCGAAAGCTTACAAAAATAAACCCCTTATGTAGGTTTCCGTGCTTTGCCACCGTAAATTAACCCACATTTAAAATCTTTCCCCCTCCAACCTTTCACCTTCCTTTCCTTTCTCATCCACACCTACCGGGCATTCCTTCACCTCCACCCTTTTCCACCCGACGCGGTGCAATTACATGCAATTAAACATTTCTACCGCTTCTTCGTTTCTATCCTGCGATTTGAATCAATTGTGGAACTCGTACATAATGTCTACCGGACGTTTTACTCCTGAACCTTTTCCTCTATAATGTGAGAGGTTTTTTTTTGAAGCATCACCTCACGTTTCCGATGCTTCACAGATTGAATTTACCCTTCCTTTATTTTATTTTTTTGCTATCGGCCAAATGAACATCCAGAGACTTCTGGTTGATGTATGGTGTGTGGGAATTTGGAATAGTTTTACAACAGCTGAGGATGAGCTTACATATTCATTTTATTTTCCAGTGAATTGAGAGAAAAGACTAACTAATCTGCCAAATTATAATTAATGAATAAATAACTAGAGTTGAATAAGGTTCAGGCCTTGAAATATATTTTAAGTATAGTTAAAATTGGATTTATCACTTTATGAATATAATAATTTATGTCGTCTTTATTCAATGGATCTTTATAATACTTCCCTATTTCATTTATAAAAGATATTAAACGTGCAATTTATTAACCGACTGATTATATCAGCACACGATTTATAAACTAACCTAAATCTAGTACAGAAACTACATATAGTCCCTGGCCGCTAGTTAATCACTGTAAAAGGAGAAAGTCTAATTTCACCAATCAGCCAATTAATATTGCTGTATTTAGGCTATATTGTACTAACTATGCTAATATTTCAGGGATTAGGAGCATGGAATTTTGAGGAATTATATCTCTACTTGCGTGGGGGGAGAGAGAAAATCATTTAGTAAAAACACCTAGAGTACACAGGACCAGGATTCGAATCTTTATCTCTTCTACATCGGCAGTCCAGTCTACAGAGAGATTGACGTATTAGTCCATTCTAACTCTGATGTGGGTCACACGCTTACTAGATATTTTTCTAGATTTTCATTAGTGAAATAGGTTATATTTTCAGATAGAATAATTATGTACAATTTTAAAATCTGATTTATAATTCCAATCTACCCAATTTGCGCTATTTAACTAGTGTCTATTTTCAAATTCATCAACAACTGACAATTTCAAAGAAACTGGATTCTATTTTAGCAGAAAATCTATACAATATGAAAAAGAAAGCGGCCAAATCTGAAATAGGTGCTTTAAAGCTCCTATGCATAAAATGTGCATAAAATAATAAAATAGGCAATAATAACCGCTATAAAATTCACATATTGTATTCGTAATAGCATGAAATACACGTATATCTCAATTGTTTATATTTTAAGATCAAGGAAAATATAGGCCAAAATCCATGTTTCCTCAACCCCTGGACCTGGAAATTTGAGAAATTTTGGAAATTTCAAAATGGGGTTCCTGGAAATAAGAGGCCTTTAATTTGAAGGAAAAAACTTTAGATTAGGTAGAAAATTAAAATTTGGTGGACTGTTAGAGAGACTACTTCAGATAACCTAACACATCTTAGAATTTGAAATCTATAATAGTGAATTCGGATGAAATGGAAAGGAGGGTTCAACAATTCAAAAACTCATAGTAAATAACTAATTCCCAGTGTGGTAGAAAACTGAAGTTTGACATGTTACTTAATTTTAGGAGCTGAAAATGTTAATTTTTATATTGGAATCTTAACGAAGGGGGTTAACCAAAAGGGGGTTAGAGATTTTAGGTACGAATTTAAAATCAGATTTGGCAATTACGTAAATAAACCAGACAAGCTAATCAAATAAATCTTTAATTTAAAAATGGCAATTTAGGAAATTAAAAATTGCGGAGTTTGTGGTAGGGGGCTAGTAACTTAATTTTTTTCGTAAACTTTTATAGAATATGCTTTACGTTATAAAAACAAATAAAAATTTGCCAAGTTTTTAGGAGTACTTCTCTACAATAACCATAGAGATTGAATAAAAAATAAAAGATTATCTTAGAAAGAATATATTAACATTGCAATAACAAAGCTAAGAATCAAAGAATATATTAGCAACTATATATAAGCCACATATCAATTGCAATAAACTAATTTTGGATTTATATTTCTGTGAAGCACGATGCTCATTAATTAATTAATGTAACAAAGCATATCATTTATTTATACTCTGTGTTGAAATGTGATGCTCTTTTTTTTCTAAAATATTTTTTTCACAGTTTATATGAGTTCGTTTATTTTATTTTATGAACGTGCTTAGGTGAATGTTGCGTTGTTAATGGAATGCGCTGGTTTTTGCACTCATACAAAGTAATATTATATAAAGTATATTTAATTTGTTTTCATTTATAAACAAGATTAGTTTATGATTGCCATAGTTAGCTCAGGATTGTTCAACTAGGATCTATTAAAAAGTAGGCAGCTGGGTATTAAACTTTTTAATTTGAAAAGTCTTAGTGATGTTTAGTCTTCCCCTGAACGTGTCAAACTGCTAGTCATTTATATAATATATGATTTTGATGAGTTAAAAATTTAAATAAACCTTTTTGAGCTTATAAATCAACAGTTTATATCAGTTAAACAAATTTTTAGTTTTATATCACCTGGAGGTATTTATTCCACCATATCAATGGGAAAATACAAGTTATCTATCATGATAATTATCAATAATAATAAACAAATGATTAGCTTGCTTTGGAAATTTTCTTACATCGCTGGAAACATGGACTTAAGTTCAAAATCATAAAATTTTGTCCGTCGGTGACGGGGTGGTAGGTAGGTTCTGGAATCCCCAGCTGAAAGCTGTTTTTCCCAAAGGATTTCCTACTCTCTTCATTATTATATAAGTAATAATAATAATAATAATAATAATAATAATATTAATAATAATAGCCTTAACTTATCTGGCGAAGTTAAGGCGTTAGCCTTCTCTTCCACTTAACCAGTGTTGAATACAATATACACTTTTACATTTATTGAAATACAATTTAATAAAGGAGTATTCATAAAAGTAGTAAAACATTCACACGTTCATTCATACACTCATTTAAAGCTCAAGTAGTTTCAAGAACTCAGTTTAGCTTGTTAGACAAGATAAATCGCTTAACCGCGCACTTGAAAGGGAGTCTAGATGTTAGATGACGAGTAGAGTTATATAGTTTGTTCCAAGCCTGAGATGCCAGGACAGTACAAGAATGAGCAGAAGTAAATACAACCATTCTGAATCAATGTGAGACAGTTTGCCAAAGTATGTTTATTATAGAGCCCGTTTAGTTTTTTTAAAAATCTTAGTATTATGAGAAGTGTTGACCGAAAAAAAGTGGCCTTTATGATATTATAAACAATTAAAAATATATTATTAATAGTATAAAACAGGAAAACCAAGGTAAGTTGTAGCGTTTATTGAAATAACCACTACAAGAAAAGATTAAAACATCAACGAAGCACTGGTGAAGTAATACAAAGTGGACTTACCATGCCCCATCGCCCTATGTTGTTATCACGTCTCCCGAGCCGGCCTCCCGAACTACACTCCACTATAAACTTTGTGCTAAGACTGACTGAATAAAGCATGAAGTTCAAGTTGGCGCAAGGTGTCATGGGAAAAATAGTGTGACGTATGTTGCCCGAGACGTCAGTGAGCGATAGAAACTTTTAGTCTGGATCATTCTCCATGCTCCACCACGCTTCTCGAACCGTCCTCTCGCGTCTAGATGTTCCGTCCCTCTTATGTCATGTGTTGTGTTTCTCCTTTGTTTTGGCGTTTCCCCTCTCCCCCCTCTCTGAGCTAAAATATTGGCATAAATACTGGTGTAGAATAGATGAATATTTACTCTTGTCTGGACTTCCTCCAGGAACACGTTGGTGTTCAGGATGAATACTAAAGGTATAAAATTCTTTTTCGGCAATTGTGTATCAAAATTCCCTTTTGGCTAACATTTGTAATTTAATGAACAAGTCCAATCTTTCAAATAGAAACTTAGCATTATTGTTGTTGTCTTGTAGACACGGAGGCCCCTTCCGGGTTGTGTCGAGTAACATTTGGTAATATCATGGAAATGTTAAATTTTTTTATGGTTAAATTTACAGCCTGTTTGGCTTGAGAAAAATTAAATCTACTTAGAATAATTTTGCGGGAATTAATGTTCCTTTGTAGAATGTAGACTAAAAATCCCCTTTTGGGTTTTTGTCAATATCTATAAATATTGTTGGAAAGCTAACCTTTTATTTAAAGACAAGATTATAGTCTGTACAACTGAGAAAAAGGTATTTTGTATCTTAAAATATTGATTTGGTTCTTTACTCCACGTGTTTGTTTTT
>CABFWO010000148.1:35825-103670 GCA_902155825.1 Timema genevievae | reverse complement strand
CCCCATCTGTCTCCCAACATGAATATCCAGAACCACTGGAGATATAGGTCCCATCACTGAGTGGGAGGGGGTGGCACCCCTTGAGAGCTTACCTTAATAAATCCCCCCTACCTCATTCAGCCTCCTCTTCCTCCCGAGAATCATCACTGGAACTGCTAGGGCATAGGACAAATCTTTGGTTGGAGGGTTATCGTTGAGACCTTATCTGAAAACCAAAACCTACAACCTCCTCTAGTCCACACTCCTCCCCAAACGTATGTACAAAAAAAAAACATTCTTTCCAGCCCTTTTCCCCCTCACCGCAGACGCATCCCTGATAAGGCTGGGGCTTAGGGACATAAATACCTCA
Organism: Timema genevievae; assembly: GCA_902155825.1. Lineage (NCBI taxonomy): Eukaryota > Metazoa > Arthropoda > Insecta > Phasmatodea > Timematidae > Timema > Timema genevievae. The sequence goes on along the minus strand of CABFWO010000148.1, from coordinate 103,321 downwards.
TTACACCATAATAAGTATTTAAGGATCATAATAATGCATACTTTCCATCTGTGAGGGGGTCTTCCCATTGGTATCTTCCTATTAGACTTTCCAGTCAATAACTTGAAAGTGGTCTATGATTCTGCCATTCGCAATGCATTTTCTTCCCACCGTGACCAGCAAGATTTGTTCACCTTAACAATGCTATGATGAATACATTTTACGTAACTCGTTATTGTAGCCTCCTCCATTCTTAATCTTTTTTTCCTTAACCACCTAGTTTTTGAACACCCTAAATTTCTTCTTACATATAAGGTACATCAAACATCATAGTCATAGAGATCAACTCTTTGTTGAAACAAATATGGTTTAGCATATTCTACATTGTTCTTGACAACTGGCCCGATGTTATCAATCTACTTACCGAGTAGTTTCTTTTATTTACTAATTAATGTTACTTATTAAATAACGTGCACATTAATTAAAAAAATCTATATAATCTTGTCAGGTTTTCTTTTGACACCAAATTGTGTCACAAAACTTAGACATATTTTCTAGGGTGTTTTATATTTATTTTGTTCTACTTTCTCCACATGTAAATACCATCACACATCCTATATATTATATCTTACGTCTTCTCACTCACAAGAGTGTAATTCTGTGAATAATCCTGAAGAATAGTAAAATATAGAGTGGGATTAGACCAAATATTTCTACAATATTTACAAAGCAATTGTCAGTTTTAATCAACGTTAAATTTCACTATGTTATGTTATTTGGAGAATTCTTAGTGTTAATTTTTTGAATATAATTAATAACTATTTTAAAGTATCATATAAGTAAATGTATAGTTTAAACTACATTTATTACAGTTTATAAGCTAAAATCAAGTAACCAAAAGTTATTTCTAAAATATTTGCTGTTAAATTGTGAAATAATTAATCAAATATTAAAATAAAGGGGTTATATCGAGTTCATAATCAGTCTATTGTGGCTGTTTAAAAATTATTACTAATATTAGTATAATTTTATCTACGTATTTCTATAGAATAGTTGGTAGCTTGGTCGATAAAATAAATCTAGAGTATTGGTTTTACCAAAGTCTATACATATTTTAAATTTAAACTAGCCCATAACTTATCTTAAAAAATATGTTTCTTTTAGATAAATTATGATTGGAGATGTATTACTTTTAAATAAGATTTTAATAAACCAGTAAACACATTTGCTAATTACAAATTAAGTTTTATAACTCATTATTTAATCTTAGCTCCTTCTCTCCTTTCCATAAAATTGTACATGTCTCTTCGAGTTGATGAAACATTCGAGTGGTGAAATACATCAGTTCTCCTATTTGCCGGCTCAAATTCCGTCTCTCTGAGAGGATACGCTTCGTGAATCACGTAAAACGATCGTTTCATTTGCTAAATCTTCTTTTTCTTTGAGAGAGGCGCGCTCTTTAAGTTTCCTATTTGAAATACCAAAACAAGTAAGAGTTTGGTCGTACCTTCCTTCTATTCAATCCCCTCCCAAGTCCCAACTTCTTCCCTATTACCTTCCCACTCATTCCATAAAAAGGAGACTAGTCTCTTAAAGTATAAGGGAAGGCAGCAAACAAGCTCCTGTGTCGCTACCAAAGAGCGACAAACGACTTTAACAGTGTCAAACAACTTTAGTCCTGTCCTCTATCTCTCTCTTACATCGCTCTTCCCACAATCTTCCTTAACGATGTCTCACCGGAAACTCTTCTTTTGGAAAAGTCTTTTAGTCAAAGATCATGCGTTTTTCATAAAATAGTGTTAAGTATAATCATTTAAAATAATAGAATTGTCAATATTTTTTAAATTTATTTTTCCAAGTTTTTTTTAAGGGGATCCTCTTTCTCCACTTCTTTCAAATATCTATTATTTTAGTATATTTATATATTCCTCAATATCCGACTTGAAAATTCAGAATTAAATTAAGGTGAAACAGTTTGTTACCACATTGTAATGAAAGAGAAAGATTGACCCAATGCACACCACTAACACATTATATTATTAATAAAAGATAATTAAATTATTTAAGTACTAAAATACCCCCAAATACATTGAGTTTAAAGATAATAGATTTTACTACTCTTGTTTCTATAAATCTAACATCTAAAATAATACTGTAGCTAATCTTAGTTTAGTATTTAGATCTACGAAATTTAAATGTGTTGTTTGAATTGTACCTTTAAAACTGAAAGCCACATATTTTTGTTCAATTTACTCAATTAAACGTATGTAATTGATTAAATTGTTATAGAATTTTGTGAATGGAAGAATCTAGAACAATTTTCAGAGTATTGAATAGCAAATCCAATGGGAAGACCTAGACGGAGATGGAAAAATAACATAATAATGGACCTGAATGAGATGGGATGTAATGAGGTGGACTGGATATATCTAGCTCAAGAAATGAATTGTAATATATATATGATATATTCAAATTAATTTAAATTCATACTCTTGCTTAAATCGCTTACTAGCACTATAGAAAATTCAAACAACATTAAATCTTAGTTTAGGAAAGAATGTTTAAATTAAATAATATTTATATTTAAAACATATATATTTAGATAAATAAATCTATCAAAAACTTAATAATCATATAAAATTTCAATGTAATATTAATCTTATGTAAATATATTATAATATTAAACCATATACGTCGTTTACAATAATTTAATTTTTTTAATTTAATCGAACATTCCTTTTTGTCATAGTATTACTGTTAATAAATTACCAAATATGTATTGTGTCATAACAATCTTATACTAAGCCTTTGAAAAAATTAATTACTTAGATTTTATATAGATCTAACCTTTTATAAAACCACAATACAGCATATAATATATAAATGTGTTAAAAATAAAGGCCACTTTTGTGGCTCCATGCTCTAAGAAGCTACTTTAAAATTAGACTAGACTTCCGATGATGAGGAGAATGAGGTTCGAATCTTGTTTGGGTGTACTGAGTGTAGTTTTTCCACTCCACCTTAACACAAATCTTGGTAAACTTACTCTAAATATAGCCTTTCTAATCCCTAAAACCATCAGGTAATTATTACATAAGCGTTTAGTCTTGACGGGTAGTAAGACACAGATCTAAAAGCTAATATCTACAAGAAATCGTGAGTTATTTATTAATTACATATTCTTTGGAGACTTTTTATTCGAAATATAATATTAGGGGCCTAATCTTATACACTTAATAAACCACTGAAGAAAGCAAGTTTCTACTCAAGCAACATTTTTTAAACTCTTAAATTAATCTTTCAAAAACTAATCAAATGGGTTAAAAGATGGCCGGCTTGGATCAAGATTTTTAGGGTGGGTGACAGCTTTATCCAAGTGTTCTTGATTGTATGAATGTTTATATTCATAATATAGCCTAGTTGATTTAAGAGGAATAAGAATTAATATCTTATTACATAAAGAATGTGTCAATAATACTGATAATATATGTACTTAATAGGCTCTTAATATTATATATACGTTTCTGAACAAGTTGTATTTAATTGGTAGTTTACTTTCAGACTTAAAATAGATGGGGGTTACCGGGGTGGGCGTATCTCATTACCAGGAAATTAATTTACCTTAGAACGAGGCAAATGTAAAGACTTAAGAGACTTTACAAAACTAAGTTTCTCCCCATTCAGGATAATTTTATTAGAAAGCCGTTTCTATCGTATGAGAAACAAGATCTCATTAATAAACTAAACGAGGTCTAAAGGAACTAAACCTATTTTGTCTTTCTAAGACCTGAAGGCATAACTATTTCAAATTAAAAAAAAGCAAGATTATTTGTTAAGATAATTTAGAATAGTCTTTATTAGTAAGTGTATGCCTTACCAAAAGCTTAAATTAACACATTTTATAAAGTTCAATTAAGGTCAACAAACAGGTTATATATCGTTGTAATTACGGAACTATCCGTATTTCGAGGTCCACATCTGGTGAAATTATTTTTTTTAATTTGTTTATTTAGATGTTTAAGGTGCAATTTATTAACTGACTTATTATATCAGCACATGAGAATACCCGTGAGCAATATCGAAAGGACCTACCATTATCAGAGAAAGGTATTTTCATATACCTTCCAGGTTCTAATTTTAGATACCACGACAGACATGGGACCAACGGCCTTATTTTCCCTCCGAATAAAGTTGTGCTGAGTATTTTTATCTCTCTTGAGAGAAATCAATTGACCACCATTCCCCCCCTCGCACCCCGACTGGGATTAAAATCACGAACATTGTATCCTAAGACCATCAAGCTCAACACGTGATCCTATTGTTTGCTCATATTATGTGACTGATGATTCCACACGTCCGTCATGGACTCAGCATGAATTATAAGTGAATAATGACACTAAGCACATGACGAACCCTGGATACATCAGTAATAGAGCATTAGTACAGTAAGCCAAAGGTTCCTGGTTTGATTCCGTGCTCAGGTGTCATTTATCTACTAGTTTAAGTTAATGTATATATTTTACTAAGTATGTGTATATTTGATTCTACTACCTATATTACTAAATCACCATAACTAAAGTCCGAGTATCAAAATACTGAGAAGAAACCAACATATTAGAAGAATATCTTATAAAACTTAAAGATCATCTCCAAGCTGATAATTTTTAACTTCCACTTATCGCTCAACTTGAAGGAGGACTGTTGAAGGATTTACTCATTTTTCATGTCACCCCTAGCTATTAAAACTTGTGTATACAGTCACCCCTACCCCACCCCAATTTCTAAACATTCTATTACCTTTACCACCCTATAATCCTTTCAAGTGACCTTTATGAGATTTATCTTGTAGAATCCGAAGACATTCCGTTTCACTACTCCCTTTATTACACTCAGGGTCATATGCACCTCCATTGGACGTATTGCTAAAAGCCGTTAAGAACGAAAAAGCTTAGGTGGACTTATTTTGTCAGTTTAGTCCCCCCTTTTTTTTAAGGAATTATACATCAAAAGTTTTACAAGCAGATAGTCTATACGAAATGGATTTTCTTGTTGTAAATTCCGAAATTAACTACTTTTTCTTCTTCTTTTTTTAGTTTAACGTTGCTTTTATACTTTACCTTATAAAATTTATATTTGATTTTTTTTAGAACTAAGCTTCATACTAACGTTTTAATCTTTTTGCATTTTTTCTAATTAAAGAGCAGCGGGTGTTAAATGGTGACTATTAAGAAATTCATAATCATTTTGTTAGGGAAAGAAGAGGACTAACATTTAGTAGATTTAGGATCTATAGAATTGGGATCTTCTCTAGCCAACTGACTGCAATATTAGATACTCATAAATTGTAATATTTGGGTAGTAGTAAGAAACCAAACCTATATATTAAACTGATATAAGTACTATCTGGTATTTACTAAGGTTCCTTTAGAACCTAAATTAATCACAATAGCCCCTGATGAAATATTTAATAATGAGAATAATTTAATTATTTTACTTTAGTAATCTCACTTAAATTTTTTTCCCTAGTTTCAAGGCCTGAACGACAAATCAATATTTTACTTTGCTACAGAAGTTAGGATAGTTTTTGCGACGAACTAAAAACATTTTATAAAGGTTGCCAAAAGGAGCTTGATATCATAAATGAAAGCGAATTTTATCAAGAACTAATTAACTGCGATTAATATAAATTGTAGACGCATACCATTCAGGAGGTTATCCATATGAGGGTGTGAGGAGAGGGAGTTGATAAAGGCGGTACTGGGCCGCAGATGGGATGGAAATTAGGGTGATGACATGGAGAATGTTAAAGGGGTTGTCTTCACTTGAGAGATTGGTGGTGGTGGTTCTTTGGACAACGTGATCAATCTACCCTTCTCTTTCGTAATTTTGTTACATCACTAATAGTGAACACACAGGCTACCAAGTAATAAATATTAACTTAAACTCTGTAAATTATTCAAAGTGCTCTTGAAAACTACAGAATAATATATTTTAAAAATTAGGTCTACCTGTAAAAAAATGCACCACACACTCATCCCCTTAAATACAAAACTGATTAAGTAATTATACTATAGTTTAGAAATTTGGTAGCTATGCATTCATACATACATACATGCATACATGCAAACATACATACATACATACATACATGCATACATACATACATACATACATACATACATGCATACATGCATACATACATACATACATGCATGCATACATACATGCATGCATACATACATACATGCATACATACATGCATACATACATACATACATACATACATGCATACATACATACATGCATACATGCATGCATACATACATACATGCATGCATACATACATACATGCATGCATACATACATACATGCATGCATACATACATACATGCATACATACATGCATACATACATGCATACATACATGCATACATACATGCATACATACATGCATACATACATGCATACATACATGCATACATACATGCATACATACATGCATACATACATGCATACATACATACATACATACATGCATACATACATGCATACATACATACATACATACATACATGCATACATACATACATACATGCATACATACATACATGCATACATGCATGCATACATACATACATGCATGCATGCATACATACATACATGCATGCATGCATACATACATACATGCATACATACATACATGCATACATGCATGCATACATACATACATGCATGCATGCATACATACATGCATGCATGCATACATACATGCATGCATGCATACATACATGCATGCATACATACATACATGCATGCATACATACATACATACATGCATACATACATACATGCATACATACATACATGCATACATGCATACATACATGCATACATGCATACATACATGCATACATACATACATACATACATGCATACATACATGCATACTATACATGCATACATACATGCATACATACATGCATACATACATGCATACATACATACATACATACATACATACATACATACATACATGTATACATACATACATACATACATACATGCATACATACATGCATACATACATGCATACATACATACATACATGTATACATACATACATACATACATACATACATACCCAATTACGCTGTTCCCTTACGGGATAGGCAAGAAAATTGTGAGTATACATATCCCAATATAAAAACTCTGTACGTAGTCCATCCTTACTAACCTCTCCACATTTCAATAACTTTGTATACACCATTCTCTTCAACAACATTCATTCACCAAGTCTTAGTTGCTCTTTTATTCTTAAAACTCAAAATGTTTATCTATCAGCTAGGTGAAAAAAAATACTACCATTACTGCGGTAAAGACGTGTGAGGTGTCATTTTATTCATTTGTTTGTGTAGATTACAAATATGGCAACCCCGAAACCGAAATTGGTAATTTTTTCATATATTTTGCTAAAAAACTTTGAAAACTCACCTTTTTTGTTTTTAATTTTTACCTTACTAAACATAAATTAAAAATATATGTTCGTAAAAGTTTGTTTAGCTATAAATTATTTTTAAAAAAAGGTTCAGTTCATTTGTAAGGTTGAACCAACGATAAAAGCCCTAACCAGGGTCAAACCTGAATAATATCCCGCAATTCCGGGTCTTAAATGTATCACGCAAAGTTCATTTGCTTAAAATCCACCAAAATGAATCTTATATTTAGATATTATATATTTATATTTAATTCCCAATCACAAAACAAAAATTTGTTTAGTTTATATTACATCACAAGTTCTACCATTAGTATTTCCCATTTTAGTTTTACGGTTAACACAAACAAGTATTGTAAATTAATAATTCGGTAAGGTTTAATGCTTATTTATTCACACATAGCTTAATAATTGTACATACTAGCTATATGGTGACTTTTGAACTAAACCTTTTTTTATAGATAATTTATAGCTAAGAAAATTGTGTACGAACATTATTTTAAAATTTATTGTTAGTACGATAAAAAATTTTTAAAAAAGGTGAGTTTTTCAAAGTTTTTTAGCAAAAAATATGATAAAGCTACCAATTTCGATTTCCGGTTGCCATATTTGTAATATACACAAAAACTGAATAAAATTACATCCCACACGTCTTTACCGCAGAAATGATAATATTTATTCTAAAATCGAGGTCTAGCTGATAGACTATTTCTTTCTCACACATTCGTCAACAAAGCTCACGTCTTACATGGCCTACCCCCTTCTTTTGATACACACACTCTACTTTCATAAAGCTACTTTGTAGCTTGATCCACAATCTTTGGCCCAGTTTCATAGTTAGATTTAGTACGCCTCAAGTGCGGCGCTATACTAAATACAAGGCGTCAACTACCTAAAATTGAATGGAATGGGCCAGTTTCATATGCGCAACTGGCCAATTCCATTTTGGTCTAGGTAGGTGTCGTCCCGTATTTAGTATAGCGCCGCACTTGAGGCGTACTAAATCTAACTATGAAACTGGCCTTTTCTCTCACCATACTAGAATGCTTATTTAACATCTACTTATTGGATTCTCTTTCAAACTGTAGTTCATCAGCAACCGTGTATTACTGACGCTGTCCATAGGAGTATTTCTAAGTGCATTTATTAGATATTTCATTCCAATCGCATTCACCTTTTAATATACATGTTTTATAGCTTAAATCAGTTTTTATTTTCCCTTAAATGTAGATAGTTATATTATTATCAGACAACAACACTATACTAGAGATGTAAAAAAATTATTTTAAATGACTTTTTATAAAAATGTTTAGAATTTGATTATAAATATAGTTTAGTAATTGTTTATAGAGACTGATAAACAATGTCAGTTATTTAAAAACTTTGTATAAGGTTGTAAAATGTACTAACATTTGATTTGTTGTCACACTATACAACTTAATTTATAAGGTGTAAAACTGTATTGTAAAAAGTATTGTAACTAAAACAGTATTTAGTTGTTTATTTTAAATAAATATATTTGTATATAAAATAAATATCTATATAAGTAAAACATATATGCCTATATCTATAAGTATTTGTGACCAACAAGAATATTACAAGTAGCTTGAAAAATACTTTATTAAATTTTTCATTTTTGAGCTACTTCTTATGAACATTCATCATATGATTTTGTCTAAGGAATGTGTTATCAAAAGTGTTGTAGCGTTTATTGAAATAACCACTACAAGAAAAGATTAAAACATCAACGAAGCACTGGTGAAGTAATACAAAGTGGACTTACCATGCCCCATCGCCCTATGTTGTTGTTATCACGTCTCCCGAGCCGGCCTCCCGAACTACACTCCACTATAAACTTTGTGCTAAGACTGACTGAATGAAGCACGGAGTTCAAGTCGGTGCAAGGTGTCATGGGAAAAATAGTGTGACGTATGTTGCCCGAGACGTCAGTGAGCGATAGAAACTTTTAGTCTGGATCATTCTCCATGCTCCACCACGCTTCTCGAACCGTCCTCTCGCGTCTAGATGTTCCGTCCCTCTTATGTCATGTGTTGTGTTTCTCCTTTGTTTTGGGGTTTCCCCTTTCCCCCCTCTCTGAGCTAAAATATTGGCATAAATACTGGTGTAGAATAGATGAATAATTACTCTTGTCTGGACTTCCTCCAGGAACACGTTGGTGTTCAGGATGAATACTAAAGGTATAAAATTCTTTTTCGGCAATTGTGTATCAAAATTCCCTTTTGGCTAACATTTGAAATTTAATGAACAAGTCCAATCTTTCAAATAGAAACATAGCATTATTGTTGTTGTCTTGTAGACACGGAGGCCCCTTCCGGGTTGTGTCGAGTAACATTTGGTAATATCATGGAAATGTTAAATTTTTTATGGTTAAATTTACAGCCTGTTTGGCTTAAGAAAAATTAAATCTACTTAGAATAATTTTGCGGGAATTAATGTTCCTTTGTAGAATGTAGGCTAAAAATCCCCTTTTGGGTTTTTGTCAATATCTATAAATATTGTTGGAAAGCTAACCTTTTATTTAAAGACAAGATTATAGTCTGTACAACTGAGAAAAAGGTATTTTGTATCTTAAAATATTGATTTGGTTCTTTACTCTACGTGTTTGTTTTTGATAATTGTGAGTAAGAAATAATAGAATCACTGCTAGATTGATGCAGAGCGTTGTCATTTCGCAACGTAAACATTATTGACTTAGAGCCATCAGCTCACTTGTTAGATGCCTTAAATGTTTACATTTGTCATTTTACGACTTGAACTAGATAGTAGAATCACTGCTAGATTGATGCAGAGCGTTGTCATTTCGCAACGTAAATTTTGTTGACTTAGAGCTTTCAGCTCACTTGTTAGATTTAGTCTTTTTGCTAATGCTTTGAATGTTTGCATTTGTCTTTTTTACGACTTGAACTATTGATGATTGAGACGATCATGGATGATTCATATTATTATGAGTTTATTATATAACGTTCACACATATATATATATCCTTTTGTATCATATTTAAAATATCTAGCTTTTATATATAAATAAAATACCTAATACTGTTACCTATTCTTTATGTCACTTTCGTACCCTAGTTTCATATAACGATGGGATTTTTTTTTATATAATGTCAAATATTTGAATTGTTTCTAATAATAAATATTTGTAGAGCGGGTTCGCGGAGACAAAACTCAAATGGATCAGTGTACGGTCCATTTGTTTGATGTTAGTCCTATCGGCTCCTCTGAAATATTTGTTTTTTTTTTATATCTTTAGAATTTTCTACAAAAGATATTGTTTTTGTTGTTGTACACCGGCCTTAATTCGTTGTTGAATTGAGGAGGTGGCTACAGTGTTATTATTATATTACCATCCCAATTTGATATTGTTATTCATCTTTCATAAATAATCAAATTTCCTTTAAGTAACCAACTAAAAATAATGTTCTGTTAAGAATAAATGTATCTGACAGCCACCAAAATTCCTGAAATATTGTCATCTACATTAATTCTAACTCAAGAGATGTGAACCAAAGCTGAACATTTTGATTGATTGCATAAATGCCTATAGAATAATACAAGTAACTACAAAAAATATTAGCAATTTGTATTGCCATGTTATTATAGTCTAATTAAGTATTCCTCTCTTGAATCTTTCTATTAATTGTTATGAAAAGTAAAAGGGAAAAAGGGGGAAATCACATCACGTACATTTTCAAAGACAACTTTAGAATCTCTAACACACTACAGACTTAAGAAAATGCTTTTTTTTATTTAATCTAATGTTGACAGATTTATCTTTTAGTCATAATCCAAAGTGAATTAGAAAGGTTCTTTCTAACAGATAGTAACGATAACACTATGTGAGATAGAATAAGTCCAACACCTTAACTCAGTGTGTAGCGTGTCTGCCTACTGAGCTAATAGTACAGGGTTCGATCCCGCCAAGACCAACAAATTTATCGTTGGTGAAAATTAATGTGTCATTTCCCTTTCACAGTGAGGATTTAATGGACGATGGCTGGATGCTGTGTCTTTAGAATATATAAGTTAGTTTATAGGTCATTTGCGGATATAGAATAATTAGATAGCTTAAAAAATGCACGTTATATTTCTCAAATAAATTTTAGAAAAATGAAATAGAATTCTGCTTTCCCCCTTATTGCTCCGTACTCTTCATAAGTCCTTCAATATTTTGTTTATATTTTTAACTGATTTTTTTGTTTCGCGTCTTACCCATTAAGTCTCTAAGCCTATGTACTAATTATGCTAATGGGTAATTGATGAGTAAGGTTGTATTTAGAGGAAGTGTACTTGCATTTACATAGAAAGAACATGTGGTAAACCATCCAAAAAAATCTTAGTACACTCGAATGGGATCGAACCACAACTATCACATCATCAACAGTCTAGTCTATTGAGAGATTAGCGCTTTATACCATATGACCACCTGATTATTAATCCAAATCCATACTATATTTATATAATTGTTTCTCCCTAAAATGCAACGCAGGTCTGAAGCTCTATATTAGTCTGTTCGTTCAACGACGCTGATTCAACTTTGACCCCTTTGCTTTATCCAAGCTGACCACGAAACTCTTCATCGCATGGAGGCGAAACAGTGTAACAACTCTTCCTTACCACGGTGCCTCACACAATATGGGAACTCTTGCTCACCCCGATGAGCAGAATATATGCATGAAGATTTCACGGGCCAGTTGGTTACCAGATCCTAACCAGGTGTTTCATGGGGACGACTCAGTTTTGCCTTAGCTATTTACATGTCTCTCTCTCTCTCTTTATCTAAACTAACAAGCTCTTACCCTTCAAACACACACACAAACAACCACTATCATACACCATTTCAGACATACACAAGGCATAAAGTTTACAAAGGGAGATTCGAGATAAATGTGTGTCCAACAAGTTGGGGCTTTGATCTTTACACAACTAGAACATGAGACATTTTTAAGTGTTTACGCTGAAGATTTTTTTTTAGTGTTGTTTTATCGTGAACATCAGTGATAACTGATAAAAGAAATGCGTATGTTACCAGATATATTAAAATAAATTAGTATTGGTTAAAGTTAACTGTGATTATTAACCTGATAAAGTGAGGTTCTGTTCTATCGTGACCATTTGACGATTCGTCTCTTTATATATATGTTTGTTACGCAATAATTGTCAAATGCTTTAACCAATTTTAACTAAATTTGTATCGGACGTTATTTAATCCTAGACCAAGCAATGAATGCACATGATTTTTCCATGAGTTGATTACTTTCAAGATGGCTAACAATCAAATACGAGTATATGTCATTTGTTGGTTTTCTCCACGATTACTTCCAGATACGTGGATCAATTTTAAAGAAATTGGGCATGGAAATGTTTTGAGCCTAGTCCAAATAATGTACACAAATATTTAAAACTTGGATTTCCCTTTCAATATGAAAGCTATTCTTTACTTTACGCTTTTAAAATATATTTTACAAATACTACGAGACTCACGTCTTAAACCACGTGATCAACGGTTATTATACGAGACTATAATGTAATATTAAATATAGTATTTATTTGTGCAATGTCTAACCTGATCGTCAATGCAGAATATCAAATTCAAATTGGCAGGGAGATTATAGGAGATAATTATTACAAATTTAAATCAAAGCATAAGTTTTAAGACCGCAGTAAACATAAGAAAATGGAAAGAACAAAATTTACTGTAAAAAAACTATTAGTAAGACTATAGTAACGATAAGAACATGGAGGGAGAGAAATTGAATGTTCTCAGAACTACTATTAGTAGGACTGTAGTAAATATAAGAACATGAAGGGAGCGAGATTAACGGTTCTCAGAACTACTAGTAGTAGGACTGTAGTAAATATAAGAACATGAAGGGAGAGAGATTTACGGTTCTCAGAACTACTAATAGTAGGACTGTAGTAAAAATAAGAACATGAAGGGAGTGATGTCTACTATTCACAAAACCACTAGTAACACTATAAGTGTGATAAGACTATGGAGTGAGTGGAATCCACTCTTCAGAGAAATATTAGTTTGACTGCAGTGATGATAAGAACATAAAGGGAGCGAGGCATCTTGTTCAAATAAATGCTATTTATTCATGTTTACTAAGGAATATACACAAAAGCGACCATGAATGCTACAAAACGAAAATTAAATTTTTTACCTAATAGATTAAAATGAGTTAATATTACTAAATTGAGTCAAAATAAGAGGGCAATGTATGTATACATGTATGCATGTATGTATGTATGTATATATGTATGTATGTATGTATGTATGTATGTATGTATGTATGTATGTATGTATATATGTATATATGCACGTATGAATGTATGCATGTATGTATGTAATTATTTATGTATATTTGTACGCACGTATTTATGTATATATGTTTAATAGAGAAATAATCAAAATTTTCTACGTCAAAATTATGCAGTTATTAATCTTTTACTTAAAGCATTCTATCCTTTGATATGTGTAACGTATGCTTGGTGCAAGTGCAGTGGTGCGATTTTCCTTGGCAGCAGGTGTGCCAAGCCCTTTTGTAACCTTACTGACAATGCCAACTGTTGAAGTATTAACGAACGAAGGGAGTTGAGGGTGTTAGCAGGAGTGGGGATGACAAAGCTCGGTCGCCTACACAGACAGCATTTGGCAACCATCAAAGAGAATTAACTTTTTGGTGTAGAGAGGATGGATTTAAACTCTAAATATTGATGCAACTTAATACATGAGTGTATTAAATCTGCCACATAGTTTAAAAAAATTAATTGTTCATACTAATGGACTACTTAGCATAAGTGTTAAATTATTTGTTAAGATCTCATTTCTCAAAAATATGATATCACATGTCTAGTGTTCTACACTCTCAGCGTCAACCACTTTAAGATATAATATTCGCTCTTCAACTGGCTACCATTGACGAATCTAGAATGTGTACTATTCCGTAATTGATTTTCTCTGCAGATTACTCATTCTCTCTCCATGCAAATACAGGTTAACTTATTCTTTACTGCAATCCTAATTCATATCCCTTAAAAAATTCGTCAATTATTAGTATTTATTTAAAGTTTCAGCTATCCTGCATAAAACCTATTTGGCATTCAACTATCACGTATTAGAGCGCCGAATACATGTTCGTAAGCCGCTTGGAGAACCAAACTTAGTGACTCATGAACTCTTTCCAGTGATGAAACCAATTAAGTGTTGTCACAACTCTCGATACTTTAACATGCAATATATGCCAAATATAGTTCACTGCCTGTTTATCTAAATAAAATATACCTTTGTATCCAAAGAAAATAAATAAGTGGGTCCTTCAATTATTGTAGCTCATACCTCCCTCAAAAATATATCTACCTATTTATATGTGAGACACAAAAGAAAGGCATTGGGGATAGCAAAGCAAGTTACAATGTATGAGCCTGGCAAACCTGGCAACTAAAGCAACCCTCGCACCGGGCCGCCGACTCTTAAATGATTTACACCCCAATCGAGCCTCCATTTAATTAAACCAGGAGCTGAACAAAAGCTCCCTCACAGACTACAGGGGGTTGGAGGAAAGTCCATTTGCATAGTTCACAAAAGTAGCCCTTATTAGGAGAGGTGTGAGAGTGAAGGAGAAATAGTGGAAAAGAGAGAGAGAGAAATAGGAGGGAAGTAAAAAGACATGTAGAGCAGAAGGGAGTGAAATGGGAAGACTCAAAATGTTTTCAGACAGAAATAGCATTAGAAGGGTTAGTTAATGGGTTACTGCGTAAGCTTACTTGTAGAGGGAAACGGGGTGAGTGGGATGGATCTGTGTGAATTTGGGTTTGAGGAAAGGAGGAGGAGAGGTTCGGGAAGATGTGCATTTTCCTAGGTTGGCATCACCTCTGCTTGGACGTGAGATAGACTCCTGAGAAAAGAAAGGGAATCCCCCTTCCCAACTTTGGATGATGCTTACTTGAAAAAGTCCATAGGGGAATACATTACCCCTAACGTTTCAAAATGCGATGATACACTGTAATGTATTTACCTCTCGTCTCACATGCAAATGGAAAACGAAATAACATACAGCTTGGTGACCTGGTGGTCTAGGGGTAAGGTGTCGGACTTCTGTGCTGGGGGTCCGGGGTTCAATCCTCGGTCCCGGCACAGATTTATCTGATTGCCAAACCCTTCCTTCACCTCTGACAAGACGTGTATTAATCACAACTTGTGAATGTGAGGAATGCCAGGCCTCCACCGTGGTTCGGATTCCACGTTAAACTGTAGGTCCTCCATTTCATCTCACAATCACCCTACCATTACACATTAGCGTAAGTGCGTATAACCCGAACGGGTAGTAAGACGCGGTGCTAATAATAATAATAATAATAATAATAATAACATACAGCTTCCTTTGAAAATCTGTTATCTTGGGTAAAAAAATTGTTAAGAATCATTTAAATACGATGGCTTCCTTGACGTAGCTATCTGCAATTAAATTCAGTTGTAATAGGGGGAATTAACCTTTTGTTTACCCTAAAAGTAAGAAGTCTTACCTTATCCAATGACAGTTTAGCCCTATCTAATAAGGTGCACCAGCGTGTAACCTATAAAGGTAAAAAAAAAAGAGGGTGAATTAGTATGGCAGATAAAACAATGCACGCTAAAATATTTTTTTAAATCGATTAACAGTGGTGAAATTAACTGCAAATCATCCCCATATCTGTTGAATTTTATCAAATTTTAGGTAGGAGGACGGTAAATAATAGATTTGTTACTACAGTAGCTCTTCAAAATATATTTAACCTCAATGTAGAACATCACTTATACAAACTGTGGCTTTAACAAGAAATAGAATTATAATACTAAGCGTTCAAGTATGTATGCCGCATTTCACGGTAAATAAATTGTTCCAATAAAGCTTATAATTGTAGTTTCACCTTGATGGGTGCCACTATGACCCTAGCATGATAAGCTGTACCATAATATAAATAAAGCTGGCCACCTTTAATGGTAAGTTAAAAGTTAGTTGTATATTTAATAGCATAACCATTTTTCAATGATAGGCTTTTTCGTACCTCTTTTGTAGTTAGAGAAATATGATTAACATTAGAGATATCCGTTTATATGTAGTACCCTCCAAGTAATTTTCAAGGATAACGAAATGTATAGTTTGTAATGTTAAACAGTGCCTAGATAGGATTTCCTCTAACCAAATTCTTTAGAGATAATTTAGAGAAAATGTTTTTTTTTTGTTTTTGTCCATTTGGTTATCTACTCTTAATTTTGGGGTTAGCTAACTAATTCCAAAAATTCCCTGAGGGGAATATTACCAAAACTCTAGATATCAAGTTCTAGCCTGATTGATATAGTAGTTTTTGCTCTTGGCTGAGATACAAACACACATACAGAAAAATGGCTTCACAAAAATCACAATTTTTAGTTCTGTTAGTCATGTCATGAAATATCGATATCCATTAAAATATAAAATTTGAATTTTTTGGATGATCACAATAATTCCTCTAACCAAGTGGTCGCGAGATATAAGAATCCCCTAAAATAAATTATTTTTTTACACTAGCTGTTTTCTATAGAAACAATCCTGTGAAAACTATTTTTTTATGCCTTAAAATATAAATAAATATTAATTTTTTCTGGTTATTGAATCTTGGAATTCAATACTTCTTTACAACTACGCTACCGATTTATTTTTGCCCGTTTTGACGAACAGGCGACTGGAAGCGTATTCCTCTCTTTTTCTCACCGCTCATATTCATGTTAGGGGAAGGGGGTGAGGTAACATGGCGTGTGTATGAGTGTGTGAAAGAGTGAGAGAGAGAGAGGGAGTTGAACGAAGCAAAAAGTCCAGTAGACCATGAAAAGCCTTCTGGTCAACCAAACAAAATCTCAGAGAACCCAACATGTCACGCCGTATGAGAATTGTCGACGCATGACTTCCGTTCCCGCGATTTGGTGGGGGGGTTTTCTACCCATTATCCGACGCTCTCAATAGGATAGAGAGAGAGATAGAGAGAGAGTNCGCATGACTTCCGTTCCCGCGATTTGGTGGGGGGGTTTTCTACCCATTATCCGACGCTCTCAATAGGATAGAGAGAGAGATAGAGAGAGAGTAGGGAAAGAGATGGTGAGTATTTTGGGGGCAGTGGGGGGCGGACAAGGGTGGGCGTGATTTTTCCGTATATGTGTGTATGTACGCCTGAAACCTCTAACCGAATGACACTCTGTTCTCTTACTACCTTCCTGTGTGTGTAGTAAAGGTGAACAATATAGGTCATTTGGTATAACAGTAGATCATTTGGAACCCTTAAACAAAGGTAGCCACATTAGATTGTTGCAACCTCTGTAGCAGTGATTCCGTGGTTAGGTCCTTGGCATGGTACAACATATTTAAATATAGGTCTATATATATTTTTTATAAACCTACTTCAGGTGAGAGATAATACATAACTAGTAGATCCGTTTATATTCATTATTTTTCCTCAATTTTAATATTTAATATAAGGTAGGTCTTCTTAGAATCACATAAATCCGTCTATTTGTATCAATAATGTAATGGGCGTAAAAATATTCACACAAAATTGTTTGTTGTATATTATAATATATTAATATAAGTACATAATTACATATGTATACATGTGAGTTATTTGTCTAGTGTGTCTAATTTATATTTAGATTAAATTTAATAGTTTCTCTTAATCGATATATAGATACATTTACATAGAAACCATACATGTACATACGAGTATAATAATGTACTTAACATCATATATATAATTTGATAAGCCCGTATCCGGTTATAGAAAATACGAAGAATGGCTAGACAGATTTTGGCATATGACCTCTCATTTTAAAGGTTAGGGGTCCAGAATGTAGTAAAATAGTAATTTACAACGAAATTCTTTTCAAAGTTTGCTCACATCATCACGGAATCCCTGATTTGTTCATTGCCTTATACCATTAAATTAAATATTTCGTTTTGGCTAAAAACTATAACCCAACTCATACTTAAGTTGTACTGTACTTTGAATCAATTATAAAAATTTTGGCAAATATTTATACATACTAAGCAAATCAATTATTGTATATTAGAAATATATCATTTTGTTTCCATTGATACTATTTGTTATTCATTGTTTTTGAATATTTACCTCTGATAACAAAATTCGTTTAATAGCTGATACTAGCATATTTTTACATATATTCGTTGATTGAATAAATTAGGCTAAACAAGGAAAAGAGTTATTGAAATTGTAATGTGGTTATCGTTAATTCACAATTAAATCAACACTTGTATCTATAAATCGTAAATTAGAATATAAAAAAGTCAATTTTGTGATAATATTTTCTTAAGATTAATTTCATGCTAGAATTTTAAATTAAAAACTATATAGTTTTGTTTAAATATTATGTTTTGGTAAGTATTATAATTTCAACAAAGATAAAATTATATTCATATGTGTTTAATTAGTTATTTTAATTGTTTAATATGGGTTTTGGTGTTTATTTTTTCAAATAGTGTGAAAGCACCATTAAATTTAGGTGTTTCCTAAATATCACTTACTTTTGATTATGTTTCGATAATATTTCCAAGTAATATTTTGTGTATCCCTTGTATCTTTTCACACATACACGTATTTACTTTATCTCAAATACGCACATTCTTACACACTCCTATTCTCGTTCTTATACTCTCTCCTACACAGTCCCTCTCTGACAAACTTTAGCTATCTATCAATCTCTCTCATACACACATACACAAAAACACTCTCTTTCTCACAATGTACCTCTCTTAATCTCTTTCTCTCTCACAATCTTTATCACAAACTATTTCTCTTACACACTTTCTCACACTCTCTATCACACGCACTCTCTATCACAAAGTCTCTCACTATCACTCACTAACACATACTTGATATATCACACTTTCACCCACGCTTTCTCACATTCACTTAATCACGTTCATTTTCTTTCACTAATAACATCAATCTTACATTTATCACACACATATGTAATCACACAGTGATACACTCACACACTCACTCACAAACTCACTCTCATATTTTCTCAATCGCTCACTCTCTATCTCTCTATATATTTTTTATATAATTTGTAAGGCCCATTTCCGGTAAATGAAATTACGAGAAAACGGTTTAACCGATTTTTACCAAAACACTCATTTTAAAGGTTGGGTGTCCAAGATTCCGGCAAAAATAGTACCGTGTAACTAAAACCCAACTTTCTTAGCGAATCGTCCACATTTCTCTTCAGTGTAGGCATTGGCTCATCTGCACAATAATTATTTGTTTAAATTACCATTGAAATCATAATATTTGTATGGATGCAAATCAGTAAATAAAAGAATTCTCTTTGGCTTGAAATAATAGAGAGCTGGTAGAAGGGATCTTTTTAAGGTTTTCATCGTGGTATGAAGGGTGGAAATATAAGTTTTTATACAAATTAAACACCATGTAAAGTTGATATACTTTGATGATCAAACTTTTAATTAGAAAGTCGAGTGAGGGCTTATTTATATATATATATATATATATATATATTTTTCCCAATAAAAAGTTTAGAATACATTTTAAAGCAACAATCTGCAGCCTTCTCTGCAACGATTCACTAGGAATGTATAAGGAGATATATATTTAAATGCATGCTAATCATATTTAATTGTATTAACTTAATAATTATTACTAAAGTCTTCGTATATGATAGTTTGATTTTTTCTTATTTTATACCTTACATTATTAAAGTGTTTTTATTTATAAAGGGGGATGCATAATAATATCCTCAGTTAATTTACGATATCTAATAGCATTAAATTATGCAAAAATGTTAATTAAAAACTAAAAATTTTTCTACTAGAATTAATACACAGTTCAGAACCAAGTATATTAATTGATTTACCTTATAATTTCGGACATTATGATTTCCTTAAGAGTGAAATTTATTTAAAAATTGTATTTAAAATATTCTTTATATTAGGTTGGTTAAAGTAAACTAAATCTATAAAAATGTATGCCAAGAAAATTTGTGGGCTTAATTACCAAGGCTCTGAATAAAGTAATCTGTTAAAGTACACTTTCGTCTTGGTGATGGTTTTATATATCATAAGATAAATACTTAGAAATATCANTTTTTCGACCCTTAATGTGTTTAACCGACTCAAGTGTCTGTTTAATTATAAAAATCTAAGAAAGGGGGGGGGGAGAGAGAGAGGTTCTATGATCTTTAATCATATCTAACTTGAGATTTTGAACTTTCATGACCCCTTGAAAAAAAAAGGTGTTTTCGTGATTTATTCTCTCTGTCTGTATCTTGGCCTTGAACCGAAACCGTTTTACTGATCAAGCTGAAACCGAGTAGCTGGGGCTTTTATAAGGTTACCTCGAGTATTTTATTGGAGTTAGATATCTAATCCTAGAACTAGGGGTAGTTTATTGAAACGAAAAAATAGAAAGGATCAATTTTATCAAAATCCACCTTTAATGATTTTGATAAACATTAAAATTTTGGTTAAACATTTCAAAGAAACGGAAATCTTAATTTGTTTATGAAAATTAATATTAAGGTCGCTTACTTTAAATTGGCAGAAATTTCCAATTCTATCATATTTCTATAACCATATGATATACTAAATAACTTATCATTGTTAAATTTTAGTACCTACTATTAAAATATTTAACTTGAGATATATCTGGTAAAACCAATACTTTTTAGCTATAATAACATATATTTCTTTTGTGAAGGTCTTTGCAAATATAGTCTTCATTGCTATGCTCTTTGGTGGAAAGAGATGTTCCTACTTTCAAAATGTTTTCGTAACAGTAGATTTTGTTTTATTTTCTTTATACTCTTTGGTAGATTGTTTTTGCAACAGTGAGTATTATTTTATTTCTCAAATCAAACGAACATTAAGTAAATGTATCTATTAAAAGATAAAAAAACAATATTTGCGGTGCAACGTAACATTTATTTTAAACTGTGTATACCTTATATTTGTTTAAATGATGAAAGCATATTAGGTGTGTTTACTTTAAACTAATACGTATGGTACTATCGCTAATAACAGAGAAGGAAGGAGTATCTCTACCCTTGTTAATATGACGGGAAGATCACACTAGTGAATCTCATTTGGTATCCACGCCCCACATTTTCCCTCAGTGAAACCCACAGATATAATACCCCTGACCTCCCCATCAATAGTAGTCCAGTACAATGTGAGTCTGATTTATTTAACCTTGGAAATAACTTTAAAAAAATACAAACATATATTTTATTTCGGTCAAAATCTAACTTATTTGATTAAAAATATAAGAATTAGCTTTTAATAATATATAATACAGTATTTATGAAAAGTGACAGTTACAGAATATATTTGTTTTATTTTTAAATATAGAGAGAACAATTTAAGAAGCTCAGATATTTTCTTCCTATCTGAATAAAACTTTATATAGATGTTTAATACGGGGAAGTCTGTTAACTAATTACAAATCCATAAAATATTGTATATTATGCACACAAATAATTAAAGAATGCTTAAATGCCAATGTTATTTTTCCAAGAATAGAAAACAAATAAAAATTTATAAATAAATGACAAAATGCACGCAAATATGTTCTTAGTTTTTACATAATTTATACTAATAACAACCCGAACGGGTAGTAAGACGCGGTGCTAAGTATTATTATTATTATTATACTAATAACACGTAAGGTATTTGGAATGAAATTATATACAATTTTTAAAAAATTGACAGAAAAAAAATCGCATTTCTCTAACAACATACATAAAATAAAATATATTGTTACTGAAATTTTATTTGCTATACGTATTTGAAACCTCCCACTTAGCAAAGCTATATATAAAATCAATAATAATACATTTCCCTGTATTATAAATAGTATTGCTTTTATAATATATTATTTCAATTAAATTTAGATTATTTTTAAATGTCCCACAACTTTTCAACTAAATTTAATTCGTATCTTAAATAGTTGCAGAGATATGATAAAAATGGTAAATTTCTTCTTATTTAAAGTGATCTAAAATTCGTTTTAATAGGAAAATGAGGGGCACCATCTTGTTTGTAATGTTTAATAGTGTTTGGATATGAATTTTAGTTAGAATCGTTAGAGATGAGTCTTAGAAAATAGACACAATTATTTATCTCTTTACACACTTAAGTAAACTAGGTAATATCAATTTTGGGGCTAGATTATTATAAATAATCCTTTGGGGAACTTTATGAAATTATTAAAGGCTTAAACACCAAGTTTTATCCTGATCGGTTGGAATGGCCTCGGCTCCAATCCTAGTAACTGATAGACCAATATACAGACTGCATCGCAAAAATAGCTTTTTATGGTTCATGGGTTCATTGAAAGTAGAAATCCATCCAAATTTCGAATTTGATTTTTTATATGATAGCCAAAGAACAACCCCACATTGTATTTCCATGTCATTTTTTTGTCATTTTTCATTTAATTAAATCTACGTTGTTTATGTTTACACATGTATTAGAATAAATTATTTTATTCTAATCTCCACGGATCTCATTTTTCTTATTATGTTTCACTACCCATCCATGCATAACCCACTATATTAATTTTTTTGTGATTAGGATAGGGATAGGGAAAGTAGAATTTATATTAAATGTGACCATATTTGTTTTAAGGTGATTTGCGAAAGCATTTAGGGAAAAGCACCTCATTACACCTAAACGGAGTTTGAATCCTTACCTCTCTCTAACCTGACATCCATGAGAGATGTATTAAACATATAGCTCAAATATACACCAATGCAAGATCTGCTTTTCAATTTTATTGAACCTTTCAAAATATTAAATGAACTTGAAATCTATTAATTTTATTGATGTATATAGTGCTCTCATTAATTTTAGTATTTTAAGTATCAATTTTATCATTACTAATTTTCTACCATTGTTTTACAAAGGCTCCAGTATTAGTTTTGTTTGAAAAAGTTAAGAAACGTCCAAACGTGAGCTAAAAAGTTTATCTAAGCTGTATCCATAGAATACTAGAATAAAAACAACAAAAAAAACTTTCACCATCTTCACAGTTATGTACTAATGTCTCAGAGTTCTCTCTTGTTTTCAATTTGCCGGATGAGTTTGGGCCTTCCCCTTACTACTTCCCCTTTACAAAACCTCCCCTCACCCACTACTTGCGTTATTACGAAGATCCGCCTCCTCTCCCCTCCCTATACTCCACTCAGTAACGAGTTGCCTAACGGCCGTTCGCCGCTATGTAACGACCGACCATCCAAAACCTACTACAATCTGCAACCTCGCTCTAAGAGATAACACGCCACTGTTGGAATGACCAGAAAGAGCTGGACAAACATGGGCCATTCAACGCTTAGTTGTGATGATTCCAAAATAGTTCGTCCCCCTCCCGCCTCAGAAACCCCCCTAATACTCCCTCAAACCACTAGGTCCCCCCTTGTATTGCTCATTTTGAGGAATTCCACACAATAACAAAAGTGATGAAATTGTCCCTTTCTTTTTTTTTGACCATTAATGTGTTTAACCGACTCAAGTGATGGGAAACAGTTATGTGAATATTCTTTGCGTTTGTGCACGGGACATATGAGGTCATGAAGGGAAAACCATTTGTAGACTTTGAGATAATATTTAATATTCATGGAAATCATAATTTCCATTCAGACTACATTTGGCTATCTGCTTAGCACAATTCAGACTTATTATTATTTATCATTTTATGTTAACTCTCAAAACAATGGTCTATATCGTATTCAGTGGTCACTCATGGTTTGCTTCTACTGGTTTGTTTCGTACTGGTTAAATGCTTCCTCACACTCGACATCTATTTGACCAAATCAATACACAATAATGTTGTACAAGAACGTTATAATGACAGGATTGTTTTGGTACTGAATAAAATGAAGCAATTTGTAAGTACAGTCCACTAGAGCAGGACTAGAGGCTGTTACAATCCTACGATGCTACTTGCACTAGTGGTAACTTTGTCTAAGGCGTCAGGCACGCTACATAATAGATTGCCATTGACGAAAATATCTAGGTTACAATCTAGGCATGGTGCCCTTATGGTGATTTTTTAACATGTAGATTTATCACTTTGGTTTTCCTATCCTCTTTACAAGCTAGTGCGGATTCGCCATCAATGAAAAGATGTGTTTATAATTAGGCCTACCTATTAGGATGTTAATAATAGTACTTGTGTAATCTGATTTGTTGGGGATATAAAGATTGTGGTTTAAATCCTAGTATGGTATAGTGAGGGTTGTTTCTACTATTTCACCTTGCAAACTCCAATACATTTAATATAAATACTATCTAGCTTATTCCTACTTTAATATAGAAGTAAACTGGTATGCGCATGAATTAAAAGTATTGTGAGAGTTAGTTAAAAACTAGTATTTCCTTAACAAATGTATCAGACACACTTCAGTGGCCACATTGTCTAAGACGCTACTCTAGCAATATAATAGCCTGGTGATCACGAGGAGAAAGTGGTTTGAACTCGTTCTGGTGTACTGAGGGTGGTTTTTCCTAATGATTTCTTATTCTCTCTCCACGCAAGTGTGGATTAACTTATTCCCCCCTAACCCATTAGCGTAATTATAACATAAGCTTGTGATTCCAATCGGTAGTTAAACACGGTGCTAAGGAAAAATAATATCAGGTTTAATTCTTTTTTGTAAAAAGATGAAATTTTGTCTAATTTAATATTTAAATACCAAAGCTAATCAACGTTTGGGTGAAAATTTAATTCTCTAAATTATTTAACAAACACTGGGATATAAATAACATAATTACATTTACAAAATCACACCAATAAATTGCCACTGAAATTTATCAATCTGGTAATCTTTCAAAATTTAACACATAGTAAATAATGCAATATTAAATTAGTTAATTATAAATCGCTACTGCAGTATGAAATTGATTTCGGCAAACGTTATTATCAGGTGTAAGCTCTAGTATAGTAGATATACATATAGCATTTACAAACAAATCTGACTAGTTTGGCTTATTAAATCTTTTTTTTTTCCCTTCGCCTTGCCATGTGGGATATTGAATATTGGCAAACTGGATGAGTGGTGAGTGTAACCAGTTAATTAGTTGATGTAACCATAGTAACATCCAAGTTGAGGGATGAGTGGATTCCTGCACTTCCTCTCCGGATAATACCTCACGGTAACCCTTATAATAATATTGGCTACGTCACTGGCTTCTAGAAATAGAAACATGATCAACAAATTAAATTGAAGGTGGTTTGCGAGTAGATTTTTTATAATATTCGCAAATGAACGTTATTATTATTATTATTATTATTATTACGTTTAACATCCGGTATAGTCACTCGCAGTCGACCTCGGTAGTCGTGGGGTAAAGTGCTGGCCTCAGAACCCGATTTTATTGGGTTCAAACCCAGCTGGGATCGATGGATTTTTCTGTATCGATAAAAATCCGAATAACAACTTCCTTTGGAGGAGAAGTAAAGTCGTCAGTCCCATGTAGATTGTGTCATGTTAAATAACCCTAAGAGTATGTGAAATTACTTTCCTAAAAAAAATGTATAGTGACTTTCGCTCTTGCTAATAGAAAATCTCCTGTACTCATATAATCAGTCGGTTCAGAACGTGTAATTTAAATACCTTAAATAAATAAAAAAATAAGCTCTTATTTCCATCGTAAAGCAGGAAAACTAATCGACATGTTAATACAGAGTTAATAAATTTAAATAAAGTGAAAAATTACAGCCAGGACCTGGGAATTAATCCCAGGACTTTTGATTTTACGCCTTTGCCCTAACGTTGATAAATTCTGGTTCGTCTGGATCTTAAGGACATATTTTAGTGGTTGCTATGTTGGTTTTAATTTGTGGTAGCTGATCAAAGTATTGGCCGCACAACGTTATCAATAGTCATAATTTACGATGACTCATAAATAAAATATACCTTTTGTGCAATAGCAATTTCAATAAATCAAATTAAAAGAGTCTTTTTTTTTCAAGCCAAAAAATGTAATTAATATTTTAATTATTTTTTGGTAATGATCAAATTTATGACTTTGTTTAAAAATATATTTTTTTTCATTATATATATATCAGCTTAACATCATTGAGTGTTCTTATTTAGTACTCTACTAAAAAAAACAAGAGTCAGTTCATTTTGACCCGTACCATACCATATATGTGACACAAATCCACCATACCAGCAACTATACCAGTTGCTACTCTATATTTTTTTTCAAAAATTCAAAATTAACACAAACCTAAATTCATATTTTAAGTGCTCAAAAGAGTTCTTAAAGGTTTAGTAATACTTTTTATTCGTAACTAAAAAAAATGCTTCTACTATAATAATTTAAAATGTTTTAAAAGGAATAAAACCCAACAAATAATTAACCAGGGAATATAATTAAAAAAAGGGATAGTTTGACAAATCCTTAAGTAACTTAATAACAGGGCAAAGTAGATTTTAAAACCATAAATATAAAGCTATGGGTAGCTCTTCATAAACTTTTTTTTTTTATAAATAATGTCCAGACTATAAAAATATTTAGTACTAAAATATGACATGGTAATTTCAAATCTCGTTGTATATATAGTTTTTAATTACATTTGTGTTGAATGGATCGTTAGTAAAGGGGAGCATCGGGGTTAAAATCCTGGTCGAGTGTGTTTAGGGTATTTTTACGGAATAGTTTTTAACGCAAATACCCGTACATTTACTCTAAACTCAACCTTCCTTATCCCTTAAACACTATCGTAGCTGGTACATTTTTATGTATAAATGAAACTGGTGATAATGACAAAAAAGACAGAAAAAAACATAGATTTTTTTACTATGAAAACAAAATTACTCATCTATACTTTAACTTAAATCCAAAACAAAGCGTACACTTAGAAGTGAAAATTAAAATGTAAAGTTTGTTGTCGATGTGACAGAAGGGGTGGAGGGGAAGCGCAACAAATTCAGCCCTTACTCCTTATGCCTCACCTATCCAATTCCTACCGACGTCCATCCCCAAACCCCTTTCTTGCAAACCCCCTTTTACGAAGTGATGGATGGAGTGTGATGTTATCCATGGCACGCGTCCTGGCATAATGCCAGGACCCTTCCACCCTTTTCCTCATCCCCTAGCCCACTTCTACCCCTTCACCCTTCACCGACAACCCTTCACAGAAACAGTATCATGAATATTCAAAAGGCGCTCACGTCGTATTTGCAAAGAAACTCAATCATTAAGCAAAAATTATCGTAGTGAAAAAGCTAATCTATGTCTATATCCTAGATTTATTAAATATTAAGAGAAGGGATTCGTTATAGGAAAGTACAATTAATTTTAATCATACTTGAAACCTTGTGATAATAATTTAAATATTTCATATTATAATAAAATTTAAAATAACACTCTAATATGTAAAATATTAACGGGCTATTAAAATGTCTTGAATCGTTAAGAAAATTATAAAACATGAAGTTTCTGGATTTCTCCTTTTTTATTACCGCGTTTTACTATATCTTCAGGTAATGCGCATATGTAATAATTACATTAATGAGTAAGGGATGAATAAAGATGAATTTGGAGCAAGTTTACTGATCTTTGCGTAGAGGGTAGTGGAAAACCAGCTTCATTACATCTGACCGGGACTAAAAGCCCAATCTCTCTGTCATCAGCAGTATAATATATTAAGAGAGTCACGCTTTAGACCATGCGGCCACTTAAGCAGTTATTTGAAATTTAAATTGGAATTTATTGGGGTCTGAGTAAATTAATTTGCTCATGACATTACTATTGTCTGTTTAATTTGTTTGGTCTTTTCAAATAATGTTGTCAAATATAAAAAATTGTAAGCTCTAAAGCTTGTAAAGACGGAGGTAAAACAAAATAATCTTTAAAACAAATAGTATATTTTAATAGCCAAAACACCTTAAACAGTACTCTTTAGTTTATATTAAAATAAAATATAGATACATCATTATTAACATTAAATTTCAGCTGTCGAACATTACATAATAATCTAAGAAAAATTATATTTGCAGAAAATATGACAGCGTAAGAATTAATTATGAGATTATATCATAAAGAATTTTTAACTCTTATACAAGGTTTTTTTTATAGCAATACTGAGAAAACTATTAAAACAAATTGTATGGACATTTTATTTAAATGAATATATTTCGCTCATTCTTTGAAATGTGTAAAAATAAATATTCACTGAAACATTCACATCATACGTGATGAAATGAAAACTTGAAATTATATTTCATTTGAAATGTTGAGTTTATTTAGTATGTTTGCATTATATGTAAATAAATAGGTAGGACTAATGACAAAAAAACACCTTTTTAGCACAAATACATAACCACTCACTATTTGCGGCAGCCCCACATACAGTTTTTTTTTCATAATATACTTTACGTCAGAAACCAAATAGTAACTGATATTTTTTCAAACTATATTCATAACAGTAAAAATAGAATAAAGTCACCACATTGTCTGCATAAGCGTCGTAAATTCTTTCTCACAAACTCAAAAGTTATTCTTGAACTTCAAATAGACTACATGAAAAACAATAAAAAAATATCTGATTTGTGACTTTGTTTGGAATAATTTCATCGGTATTATACTGCCTTGTATGTCTTCTTAAAGAAAATGTAAGCCATACAACTGTAATAAAAATAAATTGAAATAGGCTTAATTTAGTTTATTACGTCAATTTTAGAATAAACTTTAAATAATTACGTTTTCATGGAATTTATATTGAAATGCTTGTCCATAAGGATTACCAAATACAACAAAAAATGTGAAAATAAAATATCTCTACTATATATATATTGATATAAATAAAAACATAAAATAAAATACCCTAATTTTTTCCACAAGGTTTTCAGGTGGTTAATGAAGCTTACTAATGATAAACCAAACGAAGAGTCTATCCTGACGACGATCACTCAACCTATAGCATCATTGACAGTTGCATATAATACTTGATTTTGTTAGGTAAATTAGCTTGTAATAAAATGTATTTCTGTCAGCTTATCCTAGTAAGAGTAAATAAAGTAGAATAAATTTAAGTTTTTTTTAGTAAAAAAACATAAATTCACATAGTAATATTTTCTTGTGAATGCTGTAGGACCGTTTGGTATAAGCTTCCCCTGATTTGAAGCTTCGCCCGTTTTAACACAAACATATGGTTAACTGCTCATCCAGGAACAGGCTCCATACAGTATTGATCATGGCTGAAAATGGGCTAGGGAAGAATTACTCCAACCCTAATCTAGATAAATTATTAATAATCATCGAGAAAGTCAGTTTGACCAGTAGCTCCCTTCGTCTAAAAATAAATATGTTGTCATAGTCTACAACGAACAAATCGATACTCAGTTTTAAACAAACCAAAAATCTTAAAGATGAACCTTTAAGAATGGTTCCACGAATTAGACATTTATTCAAATTTTTCCCATGCTAAGTTAGTTCCATTACATATAATCTGTTTTTATTTAAGTTTTCAAATATACTTATTATACTGCCTAATTTTTAGGTTTTACTTGTATGGAGATTTATCTTCACAGTCATTTGAGTCAAACCTAAAATACCAATACACCTCTCTTTCTAATAAACTTAATACCTACCTTTATATTAATAAATTTTCCACTTTGTAGACACAGATTGGCCATGTATATTTCCAAATTTTTCGTGTAAGATAAGCGTTTATCGATTTTTCCTTTAGCACCTCTACTATATTTTCATTCAAGCCTTTACTCTTTTGTCGCTATCCATAATATATTTTAATCATACACTTAATGTAGTTACTGTCGATTGCCTATACATTAGTGAGTAGTAGGTACGATTGTCCCTAAGACGTTTTATTCATATATTTACTGGGTGACAGACCAAAACAAGGGAAACTCATTCATGTAAGCAAATACATTACCAATATGTCTGTAGCCTGTATTCAAAGTAACATCCAATAACGACCTTTCCATTTTTTAAGCCTGTATTCGTACAAAACATCTACTAAATTTATTGCATTTTTTTTTTAAATTAAAGAAATTAGTAAAGATTTATCTAGATTAATCTAATGTAATTCATCTTTTTAATTCAATTTGAAATATCTCTTGCAATTTGCTTTGGATTTGATGTTAATATTTTGTGATCAGATAAAATAGAAAAATAGTAGAGGAAGGGTTGAGAAAATTATTAGCACTCGACTGGAAATAAATGCAGTAACGATTCCACCCTAGACAATTCTTTATTCGAGTAGCCACCATTTTGGTAATATTTCTCTGTAGTTATTGGACATACTTGATATATTGTGGAAATAGCACATTTATTTACAATATTATATAGCATTAGCATTGATTAGTAATATCTGAATTTATGTTACAAAAAAAGACAGAACAAGGCATAAAAATATTTTTTAATATGAGTTTTTATGAGATTTGACAATAATGAGTTGGGGTTTATTTTTTAACTTTGAACAGCCACTGTGGCTTTAATATTAAATATTTTACGTGACATGATTGTACTCGGAGCTCTTTCTGTTAATATTAATAAAGTTTTATTTAGTCGAAAGGATGTTCCATATAAACTGAAATATTGGATTCTAGAAGTTCGGATGGATAGGCTTCTAGATACCTAGCCTGGAGTAATCCCTAACCAAATAAAACAAAGGTTCTTATAATTTATTTCATTTTTTGTCACAATAAACAAAAAATCAATGCCTAGTATATTGTTCTTATCTAACATATAATGTTTATTTTATAAATACAATATAATAAGAAATATTTTAATATAAATGTTAAAGAATATATATAATAACAGTTACTCAGATAAGTCCTATTTACGCATACAAAACAAGTGAATCGTCAGATTAACATAGGTAGAAAGATTTACCAGGAATAAAAGAAATTTTTTACGTTTTTTTTAAGTTAGACAACAACGTTACACAGCCTCACCCCCAAAACCCTCTCACCAACCAACCCGACATTTTTAAAGCCGAAGTTTAATTATGCGCGTGCTTTAAATATGCAATGCGGCTGGCCACACTAATGCAACAACCAATGGTAGCACAGTAAATTACCCTAGGATCGAAACCGTGAAGAGAGAGAGAGCTAAAAAGAGAGGGTTGGTAAAACAAACGATGTGGTCCAGGCGAAATCGCAGCCACCAGCGGCATTAAACTACCCCTGGCGCCAATCAGCTTCCTCTGTGCGGGATTAATTTAGTTTTTAGGTTTCGCTCCCTATTTGCAACAAAATATTGCTAGTTTGAGTCGTTTGGAAAAAAAAATTAATAGAGAGAGACATTAAAATTTTATTTACTGCTTGCGCAATGTAAGTTAGTGGAGATATAAAATTGTCTCTTGGTATTTGTGAAAATATGGAAATGTCAAATATGATTTGGACACTGTGTCTTCATACCATTAGATAATAAATCTGGAAAAGGGTTGAGTATGAGATTGGACAAAATCAAATTCTCATTGCAATAATTTAATATGGTAAAAATATTTAAAAAAATAGGTTGTAATAATCCTTGTTGGTGGCCAAAGTTCTGTAGCCACCTCCTCAATTCCACAACAAATTAAGGCCGGTGTACAACAACAAAAACGATATCATTAGCAGAAAATTCAAAAGATATAAAAAAAACAAGTATTTCAGAGGAGCCGATAGGACTAATATCAAACAAATGGACCGTACACAGATCCATTTGAGTTTTGTCTCCACGAACCCGATCTACAAATATTTATTATTAGAAACAATTCTAATATTTGCCATTAAAAAACCTCCCATCATTAGGTAAAACAAGGGTACGAATGCAATATAAAGAAAAGGTAACAGTATAAGGAATTTTATTTATATATAAAAGTTAGATATTTTAAATATGATACAGAAGGATATATATATGTGAACGTTATATAATAAACTCATAATAATATAAATCATCCATAATCGTCTCAATCATCAATAGTTCAAGTCGTAAAAAAGACAAATGTAAACATTCAAAGTATTAACAACTTCAGTAAAAGACTAAATCTAACAAGTGAGCTGAAAGCTCCAAGTCAACAAAGTTTACGTTGCGAAATGACAACGCTCTGCATCAATCTAGCAGTGATTCTATTATCTAGTTCAAGTCGTAAAATGACAAATGTAAACATTTAAGGCATCTAACAAGTGAGGTGATGGCTCTTAGTCAACAAAGTTTACGTTGCGAAGTGACAACGCTTTACATCGGTCTAACAGTAACTATTATCTCTTACTCACAATTATCAAAAACAAACACGTAGAGTAAAGAACCAAATCAATATTTTAAGATACAAAATACCTTTTTCTCAGTTGTACAGACTATAATCTTGTCTTTAAATAAAAGGTTAGCTTTCCAACAATATTTATAGATATTGACAAAAACCCAAAAGGGGATTTTTAGCCTACATTCTACAAAGGAACATTAATTCCCGCAAAATTATTCTAAGTAGATTTAATTTTTCTTAAGCCAAACAGGCTGTAAATTTAACCATAAAAAATTTAACATTTCCATGATATTACCAAATGTTACTCGACACAACCCGGAAGGGGCCTCCGTGTCTACAAGACAACAACAATAATGCTATGTTTCTATTTGAAAGATTGGACTTGTTCATTAAATTTCAAATGTTAGCCAAAAGGGAATTTTGATACACAATTGCCGAAAGAGAATTTTATACCTTTAGTATTCATCCTGAACACCAACGTGTTCCTGGAGGAAGTCCAGACAAGAGTAATTATTCCTCTATTCTACACCAGTATTTATGCCAATATTTTAGCTCAGAGAGGGGGGAGAGGGGAAACGCCAAAACAAAGGAGAAACACAACACATGCCATAAGAGGGACGGAACATCTAGACGCGAGAGGACGGTTCGAGAAGCGTGTTGGAGCATGGAGAATGATCCAGACTAAAAGTTTCTATCACTCACTGACGTCTCGGGCAACATACGTCACACTATTTTTCCCATGACACCTTGCGCCGACTTGAACTCCGTGCTTCATTCAGTCAGTCTTAGCACAAAGTTTATAGTAGAGTGTAGTTCGGGAGGCCGGCTCGGGAGACGTGATAACAACAACATAGGGCGATGGGGCATGGTAAGTCCACTTTGTATTACTTCACCAGTGCTTCGTTGATGTTTTAATCTTTTCTTGTAGTGGTTATTTCTATAAACGCTACAGTTCTAAGGTTTCACTCTCGTGTTAAACTGGCCTGCTAATGACGAGGAGATCGGGAATCGAATCCCCACCCTATCTGAGTAAATTATCTTGTGTGCATATTACCTAAACAGGTAGTTTGCAAATCACACTAGGCCTTACTTAACAGTTACTACATGTGAGAATAAATATTTATATATTTATATCACAATAATGGCAATTCTCTTAGTTTGTATTTTTTTCCATAAAATATGATTTAAAATTATAGCTTTAATAAAGTTTAAGACTAGCTTCAAATTATCATCTGCTGACATTAACCAATTGGTTTCAAAAGTGAACGTTGAACACTCTTAATAAAAACATAAAACCTGTCAATGGCTATAAATACTTATAGTGGGAACATCCCTTAAAATTTACTGCATGAAAGAGACTTTTAGACAAAATCAACCCTCCTGAATGAAGTCACCTTAATTGGTGAGCAAGTGGACTAGCGTCAGGTTCATCTAATAAGGTTGAGGATGTAAGGGTCTGAATCCCACGGAGGGAGGGAAATTATAAATATTTTCCCAATTTTCCTCAACACAAATGCGGACACTTTCACTGTAAATTCTACTTTACTCACCCCTACATCATTAGCTTTATTAAATGCATTTCTTCAGAAAGAATAATACAGCTTTGTTTAAACCTTAATTTAAAATCAAAAGAATGTAGTCTTTAAGAATCAAACCCAGGCATCTTGAGTTATAGAAAACAATGCTTATCTCTAATCTGGCCTTGAATTTATTTATTACAATTTAAAAATAAATAGCTTTATGTGATAGATAAATATTCACCAAACATCCAAGATTTAAAAAACAAATCTCATAAATCCCGTTTCTACTTTTTTTTCCCCCTTCTATTACTCTCTGTTTTAATTTTGAGTGACGTCACCTTAATTAAGCGTCAATCAAATCCACACAAGAGACGTGTGAAGGGCTTTGTGAAGATCTCTTTCTTACCACGCTCGTATAATACACTTGCGGGCGTAGAGTGGTTCACCGCCCTTTGACTCGGCTCTTTCGAAAGGCGAAATATATCACGCTCGCCAAAAAGGATCGGGTATCTCTCGTTTCATTCTTGCCAGCCACTACTACAAAGCTTTTTTAATGGCTTTAAACGTTTTATACATGGCAAAAATTTAAAAAAATGGTGGAGTTATTATAGATTAGTTCTTGACCAAAATTGATAATATTCTTCAAAAAAAGCAGAAATTTATGGAAATTTAACAGCATTTTTGTGAAGAGTATGTAGACATATTTGAAGGAAAACACATCTATAGTATCTTGGCTAGGATTTCAATGCCTATCTTCTTTATACTGGAAAACCAGACAGCTGGAGACTCACGCCTTCTTAGATTTTTTTTACTTCCATAGATAGTTTATATTATTATTATTTTACGACTTTCAAGACAATTTTGTAAATAAAGTAACCTTTGAAACACTTGTACACCACCTATTCACTAACGACGATAAGAATAAAATATATTTAACCCTAGCGGTACTCAAACTGCTAGCACTTCTTAGAAGAGGGTTGAGCCTTACCTTGTTTCTTAGACTCTTGCTGATCTGAAACACGACTTAGGATTAAAAACGACTATTAAATTGATAGGCTTATTTGGTTTTGAAACCCATCTAGCTACTTTTATCCTCTATATAATTTCTATTAAAATCGTGCAGTCTTAAAAACTTAATTATTATTAGTACCGTTATCGGGTTGTACGCAATTATGCTAATGTTTTGATTAATAGCCCTCTTAACAGAGATGAAGGAAGGGTGTGGCAATCATATAAATATGTGCCGGGACCAAGGATTGATGCCTGAATCCCCAGCACAGAAGTCTGACACCTTACTCCTAGACTGCCAGGTCACCATTTCAAAACTTAATGAAATATTAATTTGAAACTAATTCTCACGAGAGTGGGAATATTAACTAAGACGTCAGTATAGTAGATATAATTTCCAGTGTCAGGAAAGTGGGAGTTAAAACTCAAGTCAGGTGTACTGTTGTGTTGCTTATATAAATTATTTACCACATTCCGTCCACGCAAGTGAGAGTATATCTCCTCTGAATTCTCCATCCCGCATCATTAGATTAAAAGTTTCGATATGTGTTATTAGCCTGGCTAGTACGATATGGTTGAAGAAAAAGTAATACATTTGTATCCATCGTTTTAAAATGTATTACATTCAAAATTTGGTATTCTATTTTTTTTAGCAAGGCGTCTTACTAACCGTTTGGGTTATACACATGTATAATAATTAAGTTAATGTATTAAAGATAAGAAAATATGAATTTAAAGTAAATGTATCCACATTTTCATGGAAGGAAAGTGGAAAACCATTTAGTAAAAACCACCTTAAGTAGACCCTATTGGAATTTATACTCCGAGAGTGACACCTTAATCCTTGTGACCACCAAAGCTGGTATTTGGCAGAGGATCGATGTGAAACTTATACTAAAAACAGATGAGGAAGATCATATAAAAGAATGACTAAAAAATAAAAATATCTACACTCAGTTACCAACTTTGACTGTCATTACCGTAATTAATTTTCCCTCGAACCGCCTGTAATTTACAAATGGATGCAAACGTCTCTTCTGTTTCGCCTCCTATCTACTCTTACCCTGGTCTACGCCCCCTTCAGTACCCCCTCGGTTACTCTTAGTCTATTGATGTATATCCTTGCTTTGTAATTGTTGTATAACCTCTCAATATAATTATCCATGCAATGAGGGGGGAGGGGGGGATTAGCAGGAGGATGAAAGGAGAGAGAGACACACACACACACACACACACACTCAAATGGGCCCTAGAAGGAGGCAAGATGTATAATTCGTTATGTTCCGCAGGTCATAAACCACACAACGAGATATATGATTCCAATAAGGTTTCGTAACTTATATGTGACCCTTCATTGGTCACCCACCATTATCGACACTTAAACAACAAAATGAGAAACAGGTTTATATCATGCGGGTGGTTAATTGACGACTTGGCTTATAAAATTAATTTAGCAAAAACACTATCTACGTTACTGGTACCTCTTTCAGTGGCTGCATGGTCTTAGGCGCTACTCACGCAATGGACTAGACTTCTGTTGACAGGGAGATCGTGATTCGATCTCAGTCAATGTAATGAGGGTGTTTTTTCTAAATGGTTTTCCCACTCTCTCTCTCCATGAAAATGTAGGTATATTTCCTATAAATTCAACCTTCCCTATCCCTCAACCATTAGCAAAATTCGTACATAAGCGTATACAAACCGATTAGGTAGTATGACAAAGTGCCAAGGATATAAATATCCATCTTAAAATTAAATTATTTTTTCTTTAAAAATTAGAGTGTATTAGTTTGTTCACTATCATCATCACCATCATCAACCGTTTCCAGTTTGTGGCAGTCAGTTTAGTAAAATACTTCCATCTTTCTTTTGCCTTCCACCATTCTTCCTCCGTTTATCGCTTCCATCTTCTCCTCTCACTTTCACACTTTCAGTTATCTTCTCCTCCAATCTCTTTATTGTCCTTCCTTGGAGTCTTTTTCTTATATACTTTATCTGCATCATTTTCTATAGCATCCTCTCTTTCTACATCCTCATTACATCCCCATATCATGTCAGTCTTTCCTCCTCTACTAGCTCATATACTCCATGTACCATAAAATTTCCCGGGTAGCTTCATTTTTAATCCTAATATCTTCGTGACAGCTAACAGGCTCCTCACAAACTCCATTCCCATGGCCTCCACTTTCCTTGTCTCTCTTACATTCAATGTACTGTACATGTTTCTGCTGATATGCGACAATGGATACAAAGTACGCCCTCTACAAAACTTCCTTACACTACAAGGGCACGCATCTTCTCAATATTGAGTCTCTTACACACCTATAGTGTCTATTAGTTTGTTAATTTTACTAAACACTTTTGAGATACAAATTATGAACAAAGAATGGATTAATCCCTTTTTAGCAAATAAAGTTTTCAAAAATTGATTATCCAATATACCCCTCTAATGTATCTTAATATAAAAACTCACCTCACTATTATATGTATAATATTCCTCAATTACATATTTTAAAACCATTTGTTAATTTTTTTTATAAAATTTAAAATTAAAAAAAATTAGTAAAATATCCTCTATTTGGTTTTGCACTAGATAGTAACCTTGCAACCACTCACTTCTAGGAACAGGCCTATTCACGCAAATATATATATATTTTTTTTTAGAAATTGATTTATTAGAAAAATAATCAAAGTAAAATTACATCTCAAAACTAAACTAAAACCAAAATTAAAATTGTCGGAATAATCCTTACTAGCATGGCAATAAAATTCTTTATGATTGACCACTCCACCCCCATTTTATTATTAATTCAGATTAAATAAATTGATTGTGGGGTAGGGAGAGTGTTTGAATTTAAAAGGCAGTGTATATATATATATATATATATATATATATATATATATATTCAAAATTAAGGATATTTTACAGAAAAATATTTTTTTTTATTATGAAATCCTAGAAAAAAAAATCTAACCAATGGTTTCAAAGTCTGCAATTGGGGAATACTATATATATATATATATATATATATATAATAGTGAGGTGAGTTTTTATATTAATTTAAACTAGAGTGGCTTATTGTTTAATTCATTTTTGAAAAATTTAAATTGTTAGAAAATGATTCATACATTTTTTGTTCATAATTTATAACATAAAATCATTATATATATGACCTCAATGTGTCGATGGGCCTTTAAACCCCAACAATAATAATAATAATAATAACATTATATATATACATATACTACCTTTTGAATTCAAACTGTCTCCTTACTCTCCAATCAGTTTATTTAATATAAATCAATAATTATAAGGGGTGAAGTGGTCAATCATAAAGAATTTAATTGCCATGGTAATAAGTCATATTTCCGACAATTCTAATGTTGGTTTTAGTTTAGTATTAGATGTAATTTTTCTTTGATTATTTTTCTAAAAAATCAATTTTCTACCAAAATTAGATTATATAATAAAACTATATGTATGTGAAGTTTCCAATTTCTTGGAAAAATACATGTATGTTTTTAAAATATATTTTTTTAATTTTAGCTTTTGTTATAAGTCTTGTATATTTAAATCCCTCCTTATCCAAAATAAAGCTTAAAAAAGGGGTTTAGATATAGTGTTGGGAAGAAACATTTAGAGACGTTTAGTATATTGAAAATAAATACTTTAATAGATGAATAAACATTCACTAGTTAAATAAAAGCAAACTAAATACTATTTTGTTTCACTTTTTAAAGATAATGTCACTGAGGTGAGCTCTACCGGACGTCATATAAACCTCCTCACTTTGTCCATCACTTTACTCAGCATAGATCGTCTAGTTTTTACCTCTCCACCGTGTACAAACGCTTAAATAACTATTCAAATTTGTTATAACTAAAGCTTATTTATCTCTTATTCAAAAAAAAATTGAAATTTAAATAAAATATTTAATACTATGTGTTTGTAAAAGTAAATTTCAGCTCACTATGAAATATACTCTTTTAACTCATTTATACATCAAAGAGTTAGGTGTGTAGGGTGAATTGATTTTGAAACTTTGTTTTTTTAGAAGTCCGTTTGTTTTTCTGTATAATCCTTTACTAGTACATCAATAGTTCCATTAATTTGAAATATACAAATGTTGATATCGTAAAATATGACTTTACTTTGAATATAAACTTCATATACACCAAACGACCAAAGCTATACACATTAAATAAAATTTCCAAAAAATAGTTGTAAGGAATATTAAAAATTGATTATTTAACGCGGGCAACTATGTAAAAGCTAATATTTTATAAATCAAAATAGTTGAAATTCTTAAAAATATGTTAAATTTATTACTGTAGTCACGTTACCAAATATTAAAAATTATTTAAAAGTTATCAAATTCTTTACTGTATTTAAATTACTTTTAATTTAGTGTACTATTAAACATATATTTTTGTACGCCTTTTTAAAATACTTTTTCTATTGAGAAATCTATAATTAATGGAGAAAAGACGTTCAGGTAATTTTTAACATTTTTCTTTTTCTAACTAGTTATCATTATTAGCACCGTGTCTTACTACCCGTTTGGG
Source organism: Timema genevievae (assembly GCA_902155825.1). Classification (NCBI taxonomy): domain Eukaryota; kingdom Metazoa; phylum Arthropoda; class Insecta; order Phasmatodea; family Timematidae; genus Timema; species Timema genevievae. The sequence continues at coordinate 63,467 of CABFWO010000148.1, read as the reverse complement.
TTATACACCCTTACACTAATTTGTAATTGTAGGATGATTGTGAGATGAAATGGAGGACCTACAGCTTAACGTGGAATCGGAACCACGGGAGAGGACTGGCATTCCTCACATTCACAAGCTGTGATTAATACACATCTTGTCAGAGGTGAAGGAAGGGTTCGTCAATCAGATAAATATTTGCTGGGACCGAGGATCGAACCCTGGACCACAGTACATGAGTCTGAGCCCTTACCCCTAGACCACCAGGTCACCTACTAAATAGCTAATTGTGGGACAGCGGAAAGAATTTAAAAAATAGATAATCTCTAAGAAACAACCTCGCATTTATATATTGATTTATTTTATGGTGGCACAAACTAAGTAGTACCATTCTACAAATAGATTAAGTACGACGTTTAGAATAGTTATAGGCCTATCTTAATTTTTTAAACCTTTAAGAGATGAGGTTAAGGGTTAAGGTCACTGATATGTTCGTAAAGGCTAAATAGAGGTAAGATTCTAAACAGTCTAAAGAATCGTGCTCCACTGAAAGAGCTTTATTTTTATTTCATTTTTTTTTCAAAAAAATGGAACATAAATCTAGTAGCACCTACTCAACAGGAGGTAGAATTGAAAAGGTAGGACCAAAGTATGATATTGAAGATTCCCCACTAAATTTTCGCGCAGACCCCGAGTGTTTATTAAAGATAATATCGGCGTCGTAAAGGGATCCCTCCCTCCCCCTTTAAGAAATATTTAGAAAGGAAATGCAATTTTCCTCCCAAAGAATATTTTACACAAGGGAGTTGGTTGAAGTGGTCTACATGAAAGAACGTTCCTTTCGCCTGTATATGAACTTCGTAATTACCTTTATTAAACCTATTAGTGTAATTAAAGAAAACTCTCTCTAGACCTAAGATATTTGGGAACTTAGTACATGGTGAGTAGTTTTTGAAATTTAGTTATAAGAAGCTAGATAATAGCCCTCCCGCCCGTGGAGCAAAATATATTAGAAAGTATTAAATGTATAGTCACTGTCAATTTAGAGTATTTATGTATTATAGAGATTTATATTATATCATCTCATTTTTTTATAAAAATCTTTTTAGGTAAATCAAATAATAATAAGGTAAATATTTTACCTTTAGTTAGGAGAATTCTTGTTGTTTTTAGTGAGTAATATAATTTATAGCCAAATTTGTATTTGTGTTTATTAATTTTGACCTTAGTACTGATTATTTTCTTAAAATGTGTTATTAATTAATATAGTCCTAAAATAGTTAGAAATAAATTATAAACCTATAACTATAATTTAAATGCATTAGGCTGAAATTGAAATATATCATCACCTTTGTAACCAAACAAAGTGTTTTACTCTAGTCTCATAAAATAAATGGATAGCCACAGTCAATAATTATCAATTTGAAATAATAATTGAGGATAATCAATTTATTTGGTAAACCCTAGGTGTCAGAATACATTTTTTAAAGAAACCAATCATATTACAGAAGATTCATTTAGTACAACATTTTGTGTGAGAAATTATAAATTTCCCACATGTGGATTTCACATAATAAAGATCAAAATCTTGAGCACTCTCGATGACTCCAAAAAGTGGCTAGCCATTATTTGAAAACAAAACACAACTTTCATTTGTACTACTTAGATTATTAATCTATCTAGATTAAAAAAATACATTATTCTTATTTCTACCCACGAGTATCCAAACCATGCGGTTTGTAGATATTTACATTGGCTTCGTAAGAGTGCGTAGGGTATAGTTTAGATTAAATGCACTCAAATTTACGTAGAGGGAGACTGGGTAGAAATTTAGCGGAAAAAACTCAGTACACTCGATATCTCCGTAGCCGACAAACGGACTAAATGAGCTCTTACATTAAAATCAAAGTACACAGGCACCACTGAAAGGGTTTTTGTAAATTTGGTCGTTTCCTAATTTAATTAGCTTATTATTTAAACATGATTTAGTAAATGACACTAAGCACGTTAGCTCATTGGTAGCGCGTCTGCTCAATAATTTAGTATTGTGTTTGATTCCCAGATTGGAATTTTCGATAAATTAACGGTCGAGTGACTTGAATTAGTGTTTTCTGTAGAATTGAGTTAGTTTCTTAATTCATATGCTAGTCTGATATTTGATTCATAAAATAAACATTTAACAAATGCATTATAATAAAGATAATTAGATGTTTGATAAGGTATTTTTTGAAATAATATCTATAGCTTTTTTGTATTGATTTTATGTGAAACAAAATAAAATATAGAGTTTTTTATTTTAACTCAACTCCTTTTAACCACTTTAATAAAAGTTTATTTATTACAAATACGTAACTTAGCATTTAATATATTTATAAAGAATATTCTGATAAAATTTTGTAGACCTATATATCCAAAAGTCAATAGTGATTTGGTAAGTTTCTACACCAGAAAACATTTTATTTTACGACCGAGAGAAGCCCGTGATATTGGTGAAATGGACAGACGATATATGCGTCAAAAAGTCTATCCATAATACAGTTTCTTAAATATTAATATCTTCGAACGAATGACAGCCAAGTTTTAGAGCCACTAAAATTGGTGTTGCGCGCACACAAACACAAACACACACAAATGGTAATGCTATAATTCAAAGATATTCAAGAGACCTTTAAATAACTTTAAAAATTTTATCTTATGCAGTTTTAAATTTTCTATAAAATATATTTCCTCAAATGACCCGAAATACACATAAAAAACCAATCTATTTTGAGATAATGCATTACTTATATCGGTAGCTTTGTAGGCCAAGTAGTTGGTTTTTCGATAGAAAGGATTGCTATTGATTAGATGTATATCATCTAATCAAGGCCAGATACACTAATAGGTCATTTTTCAAGTGTGAATTATCACCGATTTTCCATCCTCTCTGCAAGCTAATAATGATGCATTATAAAGTCTATTTGTTATAGTATTGGTGAGAACTGACACTTGGATAAAGATTTAAAAATGGTTACGAGAAAAACATGTTTGAAAACACAGTTTGTTGTGAAAGTTTCGATTACCTAAAGTGATATTAAATCAATATAGTTATGGTATTGCAGATAGTTTGGTTTATTTTTAGCACCACTTTACTACCGGTTCGTTTTATACACCTCTGTACCAATCACTTTAATGAGATAAGGATGATGAATGTTTGAATTTAGACGATGCGTACCGACATTTGCGTGAAAAGAGTGAAAACCATCGAGAAAAGACAACTCTTAGTATTTCCGACTGTTTTTGATCTCCAATCACTCCGTCATCGTTAGTCTAGTCTATTGAGAGAGTGACAACTAGGTTTAGACCATGCGTCCACCAAAGCGGCTTACACAGGAGCAGATCTGGTAACTTTTCCTAGATGTCAGCTACCAGCTACCACCATTCCTATGGTGAATGGATTATATATAATCCATTACATTCCCTACCCTTTAAAAAAATAGAAGTTTCCATCCGTCAAGATTATACACGTTTACTTTCATTAGTATATTGCATAGATGAATAAACTAAAGTCTAGAAGAAATGTATCAGCTCTTGCATGAATGAAGATTGGAAAACCATTTTTAAAAACCATCCTGAGAACACCCAGTTTGAATTTAAACCCTGAACTTTCTATCACTGGAAATCCAGGATACACCAGCTTGGCCGTTAGACCATGTGACTACCGATTCGGGCTATTTATGGTTATTTATTACAATACAATCATTTCCTTATATATTATTATTCTTAGAAACCAGATCTAAACACCTCTATTCATATTTAATAACTAACTATTTATTAATTAAAACATATCTGTTACCATAACAAGTCTCAAAGCACAAAAAAATTCCCTTATAAACCCATTACAAACAGTTGTATTTTTCTCCCACGCAATTGAACGGTAGTGTTAATCAAAACACCGTGTAGAACCTTCCCTTTGACCCCTTAAACCCCCCCACAGATAGCCTAGAGGGTGATAACGTGAGGGTCACAGAGAGAATCTTTTTAGTACATATATGAACAAAGAGGTGTGTGGATGGTGTGTCTATAAATAGAATGATCTCTTCCCCCAGCCGCTATTTCCCTTATACTCTCCGGCAGATGCGCCGTATCAAGCTACATATTGTATGTGGAACCTTACAGGGGTCTACAACGGCTATGAAGGGACGCATACTTTTATTTCGACTATCTTATATAGGTCCTAGCGTTGTATAGAGACATGAGAGCTTTAAAATGTTTAAATCAAACAATTATTATAATTAAAATAAATTAATCTATTTAAATCGAACTATTTTAATCTAGATATTTCAAAATTTAAAGTTTACCTAGTAATTTAATTTTTCATGATAACATGAATAACAAATGGTAGATTCAATGTGTCATTAAATTCGAGATTCTTTTTCTTCTCATATCTCAAGACTTCTCCCGTGTACTTAGGTAACGATGCTTCCCCCGTCTTCTCACAGATAAAAGACTTCCCCCATGTCCTCAGGTTTCGAGGCTTCCACCGTCTTCTCACTTTTCAAGATATCTCTCACCCCTTATATTCTGAAATTCCCTCTGTCTCCTCAGATCTTGAGGCTTCCCATATCTTCTCATATTAGGAGAGTTTCTAGTTCTTCTCACATCTTGAGACTGCTTACTTCTGGTCAGTTCTCGAGACTTCCTACTTCCGATCATATTTTATAATCTCAAGTCCTTTCCCATACCCTCACATATCGAGACTTACTACGTAATATCACATCTTGGGATATCTTTGACCTTAATATTAATGTGAAATTTCCCCCCTCAATCACCCTCTAGGATTCTTGTTCACAGAATGTATGTCACTGTGACTTGTAAATCCATGCTTTATATACATTTATTCATATCGTACCCGATATAGCAAAACTCACAAGAGAGTCATACTGAATCAAAATTTTAAATATAAATGAAGCATAAAACGTTCCATTTAAATACACTAAAAGAAACAGAGCTGTTTTCTATTTTTTTATCAAGTCATATTATACTCAAAAATGTTTTTTTATAAGAAATGTACTCATCTTGGCATTGATGGAAAGTGGGAAGCCATGAATATATTACATGTTAAAGAAACCTAGTTTTATATTTTAACCTTACCTCTCTTCTACTGGTAAACCAGACAGGATGAGACCAACACTTTGGTCCACGTTCTCACCTTTTTAAATTGTAAATTAATGTTTTTTTTAACACTTAAATAAATAGAAGTTGAGAAACCAATAACCGGGCTTTTAAAAACTAACATTGGGCCCAGTTCTTTAGTGAAGAACCATTGGTATCAAGGTATATAATAATCTATAATACAAAAGTATCATCATAAAAATCTAGTGTGTTACAAAATACTCTCCTTTCAGATATTATTATTTCTCAATTCATTCTATTTTTTCCAAACATATAATCTATTAGATTTTTACTTTATCCTACCTTACAGGTAGAAAAAGTATTGTGACCGTAAAAAAAAATTTTGAACTCAAGATTTTGATGGATTTCAACTTTTTATGACCCCCGAATACTAAATATAGTTTTTTTGCAAGGTTATGTGTTTATTTAACCCTAAAATTAAGAGTAGGCTAGTTAATCAAGGTCAAAAAGAGAAAATTTTTTTTTTCAAAATTGGCTATAGTGATTTTGATTATAACTCGTATCCAGGCTTTGATTAATATTATACATAAAATGCTATTTTCATTTTCCCATTAAAATAAAATGTAGGGTATCTTAGAGAGAAGGAAATTTACATATCTCCGAAACTATTTGAGTTACTAAATAACTTGTCATTGCATAATTTTAATACAATAACAAAATAAAAACTTTTATTCTAAATGTATCTTTATAAAACCTATGGTTTCTGAGATATTGGCCAACATATAAATAAAATGTTGTGAGCTTTATTTGCACAGTGATACTACTTAGGTTCTAACGTAATCATTCTCTAATACCATAGAGTAAATAAATAAATAAATCTTTCAAATGCTTATGTTCTTTTTCCTTTAATTTCTTAGGGGAAATATTTACACAGCATTGATCAATCTCTATCATTTTATACTCAATAGTCGATATTTAGCTTTATTATTGGTCTAAATGTATAACTGAAGAATTTTATAGTATTGCGATAACCAAAGGATGTGCAACCTCTAATAAAATGTCAAAAAATGTAACCGGAAGTCAAAATTTTAAAGTGTTGACACTTGTGGACTCAATATCGATATTTTTATTTGGTCCTAATATTCAAATAAGGACTTTAATTATTTAAAAATAAAATTATAAAATTTAAAACTGGTAGTAAAAAGATGTTTTACGTAAGTGTAGCGCAAATTTTTCTCTGGCTTGATGGTGTATATAATTTATTTTCCCATATATTACAAGTTTTGAGTGAATACCTCCAAATTTAAACAATGCAGTGATAAGGTTCATGGGGAGTTGCGTGCCATTTATTTTTTTCCTCCATTTAATATTTTTTTTGGTTACATATACATGGCTTGTTTGTTATAATTTGTGATCCTAATTTTTCTATATAAAAATATGGTCACTATATCTGTGTCAGTCGAAATAGGATGGTGAATATTCATGGAAGATTAACATTCTAATTTAGTATATTAAGTTTCTCATAGAAAGTAAAGATCAATTTATGCATACATTTATCTGTACATATATACATATATACATATATACATATATACATATATACATACATATATACATACATACATACATATACTCACATATACATACATATACATTATACATACATAGACACACATATACATACATATACATGCATGTGCATACATATACATATACATACACATACAAACATACATAGGCATACACCCATATATAAATACATATATATGTATGTAAATAAATACATATATACTTGTATTTACGCCCTTCCCTTACGTGGTAGGTAAGAAAATATGCATACAGTTCAAAAAACGACGACTCTGTAGTAAATCCATTCTCACTAACTTTCTCCACACCTCCCTACTCTTGCATACCTCCTACGCTTCAACAACATCCATTAACCGAGTAATACATGCTCTCTTATTATTTTTATTATATTTCATAATTGATTAAGTAAATATTACTTCCTTAATTATCTCAATATTTAGTCATGTAGTTAATTAATAACCAACTTTTGTAGTTGTCCAAACAATTAATTCCTCTCTGAATCTGATTGCAAATGGCTATACTACCTGTTTTAAATAAATGGGTAGTTATTATTTTTGAATTTGAATATATCCTTACAGGGAAGTTTCGTTACCATAAATTGGACCACCCCTGCTTTAGGTGACGTTGGGGGCGGCACACATACAAAGCGGTGAAACCTAAACAAAGTTCAAATTTTGGTTCCTGGTGTTGAAGGGCTGGAGGGGGAATCGAAATAAACACAAAAAGGCTCGGAATAAAATAGATCAGTAGCACGATATGTAAAAAGGAAAGGAGGATTGTGAATAGGGGTTGAACAAACATGTGTAAGGAATGTTAGTATCTCCATATATGCTAAAGGGATGCTACGCCCATACAAGAAGTATATAACATGAATGGGTATTATACAAATAGGGTTAAGGGGCCTCAGTTAAACTGACTCACTTACTCTATGGCATTAGGAACTTGAAATTTTATTTCCATGCTTATAAATTTACGCCACCTATCCCTATCTTGAGCTAATTCTATACAGTCTATCTCATTACACTTTATCTCTCTCAGGTCCAGTCTAATATTATCCTCTCAACTGCATCTAGTTCTTCCCAATGATCTCTTCCCATTGGGTGTGTCAGTCAATACTCTGAACACGATGCTAAATTCTCCCATTCGCACCGCATGTCCTACCCATCGTAGTCTACGAGACTTGATTATCCTAACTTTGTCTTGTGATGTGTACAGGCTATGAAACACATCATTATATAAGCTACTCTACTTCCCAGTAGCCTCATATTCTTTTTGGAACAAATATATTCCTAACCACTCTGTTTAGAAAAAAACCATATACTGATTTAGGTCGTCTGAGGTATGGGATCACGGTTCGCACCCAAAGATATCCACTGGTAAAATTATTTAACTGTTTAACTGAAACAAGCACAAATTCTAAAAAAATAAATAATAATAATTAATTGAGAGGGAGAAAATGATTATATTAACTTACTGGCCAGATTATTAATATTATAGCTCAAAGTCAAAAATTGTGATACTTTATAAAAAAAAAGCTCAAATAGGCCAGTCAAATTTTAAGGAAACCTTAACAAATAATTTTTGGCTATTTTTTTTAATAAACATTAAAAAGTAATTGTTTGGAGTCTGTAAGAAAAAGTGATTTTAATATACTATAAAACACTGGAATAATAATTATAATATTATAATAATTGTACCCGTGGAAAGATGATAGCACTTGTTTTCTAGGCTTGAAAGGGAATAAAACTTATGTCCTTGACATGATTTACAATGTTTTCTATAATATAGATTTTTGAATAACTTTTTTTTCTAGAGAATTTTTGCACTTACTTTCTGTAGAAACTTATTATATTAGTCCACGACTCTCAATTTAACCGTACAGCAAAACACAATTTAGTTCTAATGGCAGCCAATTAGACAAAGAAAGACTTTCAAGCCTACCAGGAAACAAAACATATAGCCTTTTCTGAGTAAGATTTGTAAGCAACTGAGCTAAGGTTTCAAACTACAATAATTATACCAGACAAAATAGTTGGGTTATATTTTAGCTTGCTCGAATAAAATATTCTATATGTAGGCTAGAGTAAGAAAAGTTTTCAACAGTTTGTAGGGCCTATATGAAGTGTTTAATATAAAAAATAATAATTTTTTCTGAAAATATCTTTATTTTTCTATTTCATTTGAATAGTTAGTCATTATTAGTTAATATTATCTTTAAACAAAATAATTTAATTAAAAAATCAACTACAAATATTACTTCATCTAGCTAAACGCATTTTAATTATATTAATAATATAGGAATTTATAAGGTGTAATTGAGAAATATATCAACTTAAATTGCATTCAATACACTCTACAATAAAAATACCTTTAGTGGCAACTAACATAAAAAAGGATATTAGTAAGTATTTAATATTTCCAAAAAATATAATGTCTATGAGAATGTATTGAATGCATACTTCTGTTTTTGTATTGATATAAATTATATATTTTATAAAAAATAAATCATATTCTATCATTATAGAATCCCTACCTTAATAATATGGGCTGTATGTTTTCCAATAATAAATTTTATTCTTGGTTGAATACATACTTATTTACTACCAGTTCTTTATAAAATAAACTTCCAGCCATTTAAGATTAATATATAGCTCAGATAAAATACAAATTCTTGCCTTGTTTGGTAAGAAGTTCCACAAATTAGGTCTTCAAAAGACACATGAGGTCTGGAATTCTTTTTAAAAACATTGGACACAATTAGTGCTATAAAATACCCTATATTCTAGGGATTAAAAATTCCTGGGTGTATGGTTGCCCCTTAGCCATTTTCAAAAAAAAAAAAAAAAATGAAAAGCCCATATTCTTTCATAAAAGATTCTCCATTAATAATTCAAAAGTGTTTTACCAAAGCATAGTCATTAAAATAAATATGTTTAGAAAAACTCCCAATACAACAACAATTCCACTAATAAAAATAGAAATAATGGACAAATCTCAAATAGTGGAAAATAAAATCTTTTCCCAGAAACATTAATATATTTAAAGATAAAAGAGACTAAGATTAAAATTCAAACAAAGCCATGAAAAAACACCGCACAAAGTCCAGCGGAATTTAACTTCTAGTTAGTTAATCTTTAATATGCTAGAAAGCGTTGAAAATAATTGCATGGAAAATAAATGATTTAAAAAATCGGCACTCATAAAGAAGTAGTATCATCAAATGGAATGAGAACCAAAATCGATTTACTTTTTAAAAAATCGATTAATCCATAAGCTTTAAATAAATCTTGCGCAGATTATAGATCTCAAAATGGATAAAAAAATTAAAATATATAGTTCATTAAACTTCCATGTTTATAATAATAGCACTTTTATTGACAACTGATATAAACATGGATATTAGTTAAAAATTTCATATACCTGAAAAATATAATGTCTCTGTCACGAAACTCTTGAGAACGTTGACGATATTTAATTCATTTTTAGTTTAATGGAAAAAAAGCAGGTGGCCATATTAAATAAAATCACATAACACACCTGTTATCATCCATACGTTACCTTAAGTTCAAATATAAGTCGTAAAAGAGAATGAACATTTAAAAAATTATTTACTATTCATATTTATAGTATGTTTATTTTTCTCAGCGTCTCAATATACAAGCAGATTAATTAACTTAATTTTACTAATTTATTAGGGTTGTACAATTTTGAATTTTGAGGAAATATACCTACTGTTATTTGTCGGTAGAGTAGTAAAATGTATAGAAATATGTATATTGTATACACTAAGTCATAATTTAAATTACAAACTCTCCAACCATCACCAGTAAGTACTACTAGATGAAACTGACATTTAATCGACGTGTCCTCCAATGTTAGTATTTGATGTTGTATTCTTCTGTGACTAATTTAATCAATTGTAATGAATGCAGGATACAAAGCATAAGACACAATCCTTCAATTTAATTTGTCTTATTATTTAATCTGAGCATAAATCCTTATATATATATATATATATATGCCATCGTCTCTGTATTTAATTTTTCATAATTTTTTTCAGTTAATAAGTAATGGTATATAAAATTAAATGTATGAAGCTTTATGATCGCACTAAAACTACAATGGGTAAAACTATGGCGTCATCAGTGTTAACGAGACAAGTTTCCATGGATTTTTTTTACTGATTGACTCGGAAGTGAAACATCTCATTTGAAAGATGCAGAGAGGAGAATAAAGGAAGAGTAGAAGGGGTGAATAAAAGAGATCGAGTAAAATGGTGTATACTGAAGGTAGATAACGCTTGAAGAAACATGGGTAAGGTATCGGAATGGGAGGTAGATCGAAGAGGGAAGGAAATTGAATTAATGATTCTTTCAACTTTGAATCGACTTTAAATTAAGCCACGAATGTTTACAAAGCGTTCTTAACTACAGGTTGGCTAGAGTTTTGAAAAGGTGGCAAACAAAACCAGGTATGTCTTAACAACTATGAAAAAACAAACCTGTCTTAGACTATGATATCGACAACATTCTCAACTCTCAAAGTAATATTATAAGGGTTTATACCAAAGTTATTTCAACCTGTTACAATTATTTTTAGGGGGCTAGACTTTCTTTTACTTGTTATAAAATGTCACATTTGGATTGTTTTGTTTAGGAAAAAAAGTACATATTTTAATTTTGTAATGGCATGATTTTCCCTTTTGTAGCTTTCTATTTTTATATTTTTGGTTTATCTATTAAGCACATAAAAAAGCTTACAAAAGAGGCTACTGTAATTTTCATTTAAATAAATGACTAAGATTAGGAAGCTTAATCATGCCTTGTTAACTATAATCTGTGACAAACTACGTATCAAATTGTTGAGCTATAGTTTAGTTATATTTAACGTGTGATTTGTTAGACCAATCTTGAGGAAAATAAGACGTAATAAAGCTAATATTTTCTTTCAACTTTTTTTTTACTTCAGTAGCAATTTGCGAAGGTATTTTTTTTAATCATAAACTGTAAATGACCTGGAGCGACGACGCGTTCTTGATGGTAAAATGTCTGGACGGGTTGAGTTCCAAAGGTAAGTACAGTGGAAGAATGTGCTGAGTTGGTTTTTTTTTATTAGGAAGATAAATGGGCGTGTAATTATTCACAGGATTACAGATCGTCAAACAAAATAATACAACTATATCTTTGTTTGTTTTCCTTTTTCAAATGTAAGTCTTGACTTAATTAACAAATACAAAGTGAAAATTATGCTTACTCAACGAAGCAGGCGTTATTTTGTGAGAAATGTCATATAAATTATATAACACTTGAAGAATAAATAAGATATATCTTATGGTAAAATATACAGAAGCATTTTAAATATGTTTACATTTTTTGTAGGGATTCCTACTATACGTAGGTTAAATTTAGAGGAAATGTACCCACATTTGTGTGGAGGGAGGCGTGGAAAACAATTTTGTAAAAACAACCCTCTATACACCTGATCGAAATTCAAATCCCAATCTCCCTGTGATCATAATTCTATTCTAACATAATATTGACACCTTAAACCATGGGTCCACTGAAGCATAATTGACTAGAACTAATGGGGAATATGGTAGAAATTATATTAAATTATTTTCGACACATAAATAACAATTAGGAGAGAACCACCATTTATGCACATTGTGGTGCTTAGTCCACGTGTTCACAGATGTGGATAATACAGATAAGGTATATTTTTACTTAGTAATATAAACGTTCAATTTCTAATTAATTTGTTTTACTATAACATAATAATTGTTTGAATCTAGAACAAACAATAAATCCAGTCCCTTGATCTTAGATCATACGTGAAAAGGGAAAACAAATCTCCCTAATAAAAAGAGCTACTTGCCCATTCTCCATAGTCCTTCCATGTCTAATAGGGAATGAAAGTATTGCCTAGGGATTATAGTCTTTGTTCCAGATCATCACTTGGAAGTTGACCCTCTTCATTGCAGGTATAAAAGCACTTCTTTTTGGTGGTAACTGTTCTCAACTCATCTGTTTCTTTGAAAACATAGACCAAATAAACTATTGAGTTTTATTAATGTTTGTTTTGTACTGTTAGATTTGGTATGTAAATTATTCTAGTACTGCCAATTCTTGATCAGGGATAGTGTCTCTGGTTCCTATTGAGCAAAGAGCCAACATGGTGTCCTACATCGCTGCACTGAATGCTTTAGAGTATGAAAGCTTACCTTTCCCTGACAAAGTGCCTGTGCAATAAGATCCAGACAATACATGAAAAGCTGTCAGTGCAGAAGCCTTCAATGGGCCTAGTGAATTGTATAAATCTGCAAACGATATAACTTCTATGGAATTGGGTACAAAGTAATTTGTGGTGGGAAGTTTTGGACAATATCTTCTTATACTAAAAATCAAGATATTTGTGTATCGTGCGAATAAACAGTTTTGTTTCTCCTCTTTCTGCGGCATTGATGGCATGAAGAATTATCTTTGTATATGCCTCTTATTATGTAATCTGAAGATGGTCTTAAGAACAACCTGAGGAGGAAACTTCTGAAAGCCATTGCAAATACAAAGTTTTTATTCGTTAATTGTGAATGACAAAAACTTTTTGAGCCAGGTATGCAGTTATCTTATCTTTGGTACACATTTATGAAAGTATGTTTGGCATTGAAACGTTGATTATGTTTGTGCCATCGGCAATTTTATAGTGGGTGGACACAATACCCTGGTTTCTCTATTGCCTTTTCATACATATTCTTTATGAAATTTTTTTTTGTATGAATCGAACACAGGGTGAACTTCATTGTAATCCTAATACTTTGTTTCTATTTTCTTTTTAAATGATTGAACCAAATGTTAGAAGGTATTTATCCCTTTCTAATGCTTGAAGCTCAGCCCTTTAATCAACAACTGCCACAAAAAACGTATTTTTCTCGGGAGTATTGGTAAAATCTGCCTTTGAAATGGTTTGGTTTTGAGTTGAATTGCTGCTTTGTGGTGTGAATGAAATTTACATCAACATATTTATCAATTAACTCTTTTGGGGACATAGATGCACAGTGCGCCTGAACACAAATTTAATTTAATCCTCTTTATTGGTTTCAATAAATTGATGGTGTTGGTTTCAGACACGAGTCTGATTTTCTAATTCATCATAAAGTGTATTGCCAAGAGTATGCATCAGACAAACACCTCTTGTGAAGTATTCTGATAAAGCAGCCTTGGTTGAAACATTAGTAATTTCAGGAACTTCATACGAAAAAGGGCTTCCCACTCGTTTAGGCTCAATACCTAATTTGTTTATTGCAATATCCTCCCAAGTTTTGCTTGTTTAGAGTCGTCATTATGTTTTTGTTATGGTATTTGTCTTACAACCCCTGCCATGTTTGGTGTGTCATCAAGAAATACGATGAATTTCTGGAGCTGTTAGAAAATATCATGCACGTGCTCTGGGATTTTGATTGATGACTACTAAACCACCAGTAAACTTTAAAGATCTGTTTTCTTGATTAAGTACATCATCAGCTCCTAGAGGACAAAATGTATTGCTAGTTTTCCTAACGACCCAATTTTCTCTTTAAAACTCGTCCCATATTGTGGGACATGCCTCTTTCAAAGGACTCGTTTCTGCGAAATAATATGCCAACATACCAGAGTAATTATGAAAATCTAACTCAAAAAAGTACCTAATGCTAGATTCCACTGACAAAATGTGTTTGTCCCAATCACCACTTCTTACTGAGCTCATTAGTTGCAACAAACATTCAATCATGGTCATGTACTCCCACATAATTTTAAATATTGGATTTGACTGTTCATGAATTTGGTCGAATTCCTTAATTTTTTCTGAAAGATTACACTTTTTTATGGTTTCTCACATGTTCAGAATATCAATGCCTTCAATGCTTCTGTTTTGTATCTCTTGAATATTCTTCAGAATGTCCACACATAGATACTTAATTAGGAACACCTGCATATAGCAATCTTAAATTGCAACAAGAGTACGTTTGTGAGCTTCTTCAGAACGTCGAACATATTTACCCATAATAATCTGGTACACATTACCCTCACTGTAAAATTATTGAATTTAAAAACCATATTTAATCAAATATCTCAACTAACGTTTAATTTAGAGTAAATACTTTAAAAAACCTTTTGGTACACATTTTAACTATCTTTAATATGAGTCATTAAAAAAGAAAATCGGTTAATAAGTAACTGAGATTATCTAGATTTTCTGAATATCGTTTGCGGCCATCTTGATGACGTCATAAATTCTATACGCCAAAAACCAAAGAGTGAAACCATGAAAATTATTAATCTACACATAGTTTCTGATGTAAAAATTACCCTCCCACCTTTCCATCACTATCTCCGCCACAGGACTACATATGCTCCCCTACTAGTTCCCTTTGGCGTACTCCTCGGATATTTAAATGCATACTTTCAAGATATCCTTAACGGGAGTGTAATTAATTATATTTTTTCTTTATTTCATAACATAGAGAGTATATATATTATCAGTGAACCTTTAAGAAAAGCTAGAATCTTTTATTAATATAATGCTAGAGTTATTAAATGTGACAATCTCTCAATTATTAATAAAATGTCCTCTCCAATGTAATTGTGGTACAAAGTTTTCTGAAGGAACAAAATACCAATGAAATTTATAGTCTTATTCTCTCCGCACCCATGCGGACGAATATAGTTGAATTCATAAACTTTCACCTTCAAAATTTGAGAAAATCTCCTACTCATTTTTTTTTGCCCAGTTTATAAACCATTTTCATGCTTCAAAATGATTTTGATGTTTCGTTGACGAATTTTAATATTTATTTCAATTGGATCCATTTATTGGATAGATCTTGTGATATTTGTGTACGATAATGTTCACCTCTTTAATGAGTATCAATTCTTTAAGATTAAACCTCAAATATGATAGCTGGGCTACTAAAATTTTCATATTTTTTTTATATATAGCTATCCGTACTTCCATAAGAATTAAGTTTATTTGGCGGGGGGCCGTTTGGTTTAGGGAGGGATGATTTCAGATTAGCCCTCAAGGGGTATACCCCAACCGAAGATGGTCCCCATAGCCACATCAGTTCTGGATATGAACCTCTGTAGGGGTAAGGGGAGGAGGTGAATTCTCTAGGTCCGGCATAAATTGCTGTAACTTTAATTTCGGCTTTACATATTCAGGTAAACATATTTCTTCTAAAGTTCTCATTGGTCAATTAATACCCATAAAATAAGCCAATATTCAGTCTGGCAAGAATATAGGCCTACATCTTGGTATTGAAGAAATAGTTGTTTTCATGTACGAAGTGGGGAGAATTGATGGATGTTACAAGATAATGTTTGGGTGTTGGTGTATAGGGTAATAGGTCATTAGTGGTACCATAGGTGGGGTAATTTATGATGTGGATAATATCCTGTGGGTTTAAAGAAACATTACCACCTTTTTTCACAAATTATATCTTCTTAGGTCAAATATTTGTTAATTTTAAAAAACCTTAAAAACTTGGAAATTAATATATAATTGAAGAAATTAAACAATACCCAGCCAACGATTTTCCATGACTCCTCCATTTTGTCATATGTATTTACCTAACAAGAATGAGAAGCCCCTCTAAGTACACAGGAAGGTAAAAAACCTGTATAGGATACTTTCCTCTATCGTCAATTTTTGGTCCAAGCAAGAAATTACCTCGATCACGATAATAATAATTCTTAACGAAGGACGTGTTTGACCTGAACAACCCGTATGAAAAAAAAGAAAGTATTAAAGTGGGTAGGCTTGAAAATCACTTTGGAAGGGGTAGAACGCGCAAGGGCGAATAAACTGAAGTCACCCTTCATTATTGATGCGGTCAACTGTGTTAACACAGATTACAGGGTTCGGGAAGCTTCGGCTAGAATGAGTTGGTCATGGTTATATTGTACTCGTGTCCGTGGAAAAAGGATATTTGTACTTACTTTCACATTTTACCGCTCCACGTAGTTCTTTCTATTCAGGTTACTCGTTTTATTTACACAATTTGGGGTAGAAATGAAGAATTTTTAATTAAGTTAAAGTGTAGCCCCACCAACGTGCAGGGAGGTTGGAAAACCATTTAGGATAATAATCATCAGTACACTTGACCAGTATCTAAACTCGGACATTAGCGTCATTCAAAACCCACACATAATATAATTATCACATTTATCCTTGCACCCACTGGTGGGTGTCATACTTGTATTTAATTAATAAAACTATATTCTATATTACTTATATAATTTATAAATGAATGTTAATAATTTACTACTTTTAATGTTATATTATCAATTAGCAACGAGATCTAAGGCATCACTCTCACAATAGACTAGACAGGTGTTAACGGGAAGATCGGGGCTCGAATCCTGGTTGGGTGTACTTAAGATGATTTCTATAAATGGTTTTTAGCTTTACCTCCACGCAAATGCGGGTACCTTCATCATCCATAACGTATTAGTGTAAATAGGGGTATATGCTTATTATCCAAACAGGAGAAGGGGAATTAAAAATATATATTTACCTTCTTATACATTTATACGCCTATGTACTAATTATACTTTTGTGTTAGGGATTAAGAAGGTTGAACTAAGAGGAAGTGTACCCGAATTCTCGTGTAGTGAGAATGGAAAACCATTTAGTTAAAACCACTCTCAACACACTGATTGGGATCGAATCCTGACCTATCGGTTTTCAACAAGCCATTACTATTATTAAAATGACGCCTTAGACCATGAGGCCACAGAAGCAATTAACTTATTATTCAAACAATATATAGTTTGTATTGTTTAAGTGTACTACAAAAAGTAATAACTGGATGGATATATTTTTACTCGTATAATATATGCATGTTACTGATTTAAATATTAAATGAAGAGTTTTTTAATTTTTTTAAAACTAATTTCTGGTTCAACTTCCAAACAATTATTGGAGCTTTATAGTTAATGAAACGAGTGTTAATGTTATATAATTACGATCTTTTTTATTTACAAAATGAAAATTATTTCATTCATACATAGGTACCTAGTTAAATTTGTTTGTATAAGTAATGATATTATTTCGGATAATGAACATATTTTCGTTCATTTAAGCAAATGAGGAAAACAAATTGGGATTTTTCGTAATAAATTATAAACAATATTTAAGAAAATAAATATTTACATTTTTTAAATCAACCATTTTTAATTAGGGTAGATGGATGAGCCTATTGGACAAATTAAACTATTTAAATATTACGTTTCGTTCTTTAATCGTTTTTAGATATATATTTAAATTATGAAGCAATGCTTTCCAATAATAATTCCTTGAAGGTTACAAATTTAATTTTCATGTTTTTTAAAAGAAAGTATTCTTAAACACCAAGGATATACAAAAAAATTCAAAACAATTTAATGGGAAGGACGAACAATTTCAGTAAGCTACAATTTATCTCCAACAGTGTTTTTTATTTCTACCTACTTGATTTAAGTTTTTTTTAGAAAGGATTATGAAAGTTTTATTTAGAAAAAGTACACCCGCATTTGCGTGGGGGAAGGTAAGAAATTAAGTTAGGAAAAACCACTCTCACTGCAACCAACCGGGTCTGAGCCCCAACCTCTTAGTCTTTGGCAGTCTAGTTTAGCACAATGCTAGTGCGTTGTACCATGAGGCAGTATCATAATCATTATCAAAAATTTTACACATTTTCAAAATAGTAGCCATATTTGATAAATGAGATATTCTAGCAATTCTACTACATAAATATGTCTGTGAAAAATTACATAAACATACTGTTATTGGTGGTTACATAGTCTATGGAATTAATCTTACCATGGACTTGGCTGTCCATGATGAAGATATCTGGTTTCTAATCCTAATCTTGCGTTAAGAATCAAATAGCCAAAACTATTATTTATGCTTTTAGTGAAGATTACTCCATCTAGATATCATATTCTGAAAAGTGAAAAATGACACCTGGAACCGAGAATAGAACCCGGGACCTTTGGCTTAGTATGTCAATGTTCTACCACTGAGCTATCCAGGAATCATCCCATGCCAAGGGTCATTCTTCACTCATATTTTAAGGCAGAGTCTTTGATGGACGTGTGGAAATCGTCGGCTACAAATGTGTGATTATATTAAAATCACGAGCTATCAGATTACGAAGCCACCTTCGACTCAGTAGTTGTCTTATTGCTGCCAATTGTATAATTATTATAATTGCAAGGGATCGCATATTTAATAATCAAATAGCCAAAGCTATTATGTATGCTTTTAGTGAGTATTACTCTATCTAGATATCATATTCTGAAAATTGAATCTAGTGTAATGAGGTTAGTCTTTCCTTAAGGGGGTTTAACTCTGCCTCCACTCATATATGTACACGTTCTCTAAATTAGATATTCCTCACTAGGTTTGGTGACAACATAGCCTTACATGCTACTTTAGTGGTAGACTAGACTGCCAATGTCGGGGAGATGAAGTTTTGAATATCTTCTGGGTGTACTGAGGTTTGTTTTTGTAAGATGGTTTAACACACTCTCTCTCTCTCTCTCTCTTTCTCCATGCAAATGAAGGTACACTATCTTAAAATATAACCCTCTTAGTACCTTAAATTATTAGTGCAGTTAGTACATATATGTAAAGCTAAAACAGATGGAAAGAAGCTGTACTAAAAAGAAGCTAGTCATGCAATTAAAAGAAATAACCAATAAGTTTAAAACAGCTCGTTATACCACTTTAGCACCAAATCTTTCTTATTCACTGCACCTGGGTGGTTACACCAAAGCATTGAGCAACTAGAAGGCGGTGAACTAACGGCCAGCTACAATCTGGTAAAGTGATTATTTTATACGTCCTCATTCTCTCTTATTATTTTTTTATTTTTATTTAAGGAATGAAAAAAATGTATAATTTTTATCTACTTTAATTTTTTTTCCGCGGAGTTACTCCGTTTTTGTTGTATCTAATTTACTTAAGTCGTGGGGAAGCTGTGATATGCTGGTGAGATACATGGAACACATGCGTGGGATACCGGACAGTCTTATACAAAATATGGTATAATCTGATTCTGTTAAATATGGACACATTCGGTAGAATAAGATATGTTGTAAAACCATCTCAAAATTTAAAACCCCGCTTCAGTGGCCGAACTATTTAAGGCAGGGGTCTTAAACCTTTTTATGTTCAAAGACCATGATGGCTCGCGGGCCACAATACTATAACAAAAATATTAGAATTGAATAAATATTAAAATGTTAGTATTAACTCATTATTATTATACAATTTTTTCTAGTGTTTAGGATATCTTGTTTAGTATATTATATGTTATTTTTCCCTATTTTGAGATTTTTCACAGCAAGAGATAGTACGATTAGTCTTCTCTGATAAAGTTGTCAGTTGACGGTTCAAAGTACATTTGTATTAGAAAACAATAATTTTCTTCGCACAAAAAGAAAAACCCGTTTATAGAGTAACATAAAAACATACCGTAAGATGGGGCTACTTGGACATGCTATGATGCAGTGATTTTATTTTTTTACTAATAAACATATTATTATCTTTCGTTTCAGTTCTGTTTCCTTTGTTAAATGTATTAGTTGTTATTGAAAAATGGTAAGAAAGCACGAAAAAGTCCCGGGATCAAAACCCTATGCAAATTATAGAAATGAAGATTTGGAAAAAGTAGGGGAGGCAGTTCGGAGGGTATGTCAAAAAAAACAGGCTGCTGAAAAATTCAAAGTGCCTCGGACAACACTTATACGGAAGAACCTTGGACAGAATCAAAAACATTTTGGACATCCAACTGTTCTAAGCAAAAATGGAGAAGCCACCATTGCAGAAACCCTTGGTGTGGTAGCAACTGAGGATTTCCTCTGACATGGGCAGATATAAGGGATGTTGTAAATAAATACCTTGATCAACAAGGCAAACAGGTACAAATATTTAGAAACAACACTCCAGGTCCAGATTTTCTTTAATCTTTCATAGCTTGAAGCAACCTTTCCATTAGAATTGCATTCAAATTAAATCGATCCAGGTCGTCCGTGAATCGTGATGAAATTTTGTTTTTTTTTAACAATATAGGGTATATTCAAGTATTTGCTATTAATGTAAAGTGTGCATATACAATTCCGTTCATATTACGAGGTAGCTTGGATACCCGGAGAGTCTACCACACGTTTAAATGAGAAATAGGTGTGGGTGGCAAAGTCGCCCCAGTCAGAATAAATACACAATCTAAGTACAGAGCTAGTTATGAGTATCTTATTAGACTTGGGGAAGGACTCAGCTCTATAGACTTTACTATGAAGGACTAGAGATTTGATTAATAATAGTATTTCTTAATATCTATCCATATATTTATATTATAATTGACTATATTCATCTCTTTTACACTATTTTAAGTTTTCCCTGGATCACATATTAATGCCCTACCAAAACATTTTCCTTTTTTATTATTTTTATTGGCACCACGTCTTTTTACCCGTTTGGGTTATACGACGGTTATGTGTTTATTTACTAATTACGCCATTAGTTTTAGGGATTAGGAATATTATATTTAAAGTAAGTTTACTTACATTTGCGTGAAGGGAGGGTTGAAAACTAATTTTGGCAAAAACAACCCTCGAAGCACCCAACCGAGATTAAAACCTTGATCTCCCCATCATTGGGGGCCTAGTCCTCTGGGAGAGTAGCGCGTTAGAACATGCAAGCCACCGAAGTGAGTATCCACATTTTTAATTGCGCAATTGGTATAGGAAATAGGAAGGTTAGATTTAGAGTAGATTCATTGGCCAAGAAATCATGTAGGTAAAGAAAACGCCGATACAACCAATTAGAATAACATCGGCTTCCACGTCACCGGGAAAGCTGACTAGATGAGCAGGACATATTTAATACGTGCCCACCGCTGCGAGTAATATTTTAAGTTATATTGTGAAGGCAAATATTTTGGACCAATGAACATCAATTTCAAATATAAATTATAGCTAGGCTTTATTTGTGATTTTAACATAGAAGTAATTACAAATTATATAACATAAGAGTTTAGGAAAAGTTAAAGTAGCTAAGTATAAAATTTACTATTACAGGAAGAGATTTTATATTAAGAAAATGTAGAAAAAGTAGTGTTCATCGTTCACTCCAATTAAATTCAAATTTAATTCAAATTCAAATTTCAATTTTAAATTAAATTAAATTAGACCACCCGCTTCAGTGGCCTCATGGATTAAACTACCGACAGCAAAGAGATTGTGGTTCAAATCCGGTCTGGTGTATTGGGAATGTGGTTTTCTTGATGGTTTCCCACTCTTTCTCGATCTCTCCACTAGATTGCATGTACACTTACACTATATTATACCTCTCTGATCCCTTACTTATTGGTGTAATTAATTTACCAGGCATAAAACCCTAATGTGTAGTAAAATGCAGTGGTAAAAAAACAATTAAAACAGTACAAGATAAGATGAAAGTTAAATGACGCTGAGATAGTCCTACGTCTTGATTATGATCAAAGTTTTCAAATACGTTACATTTAAATTATATAAAACATGAAGTTATAATAAATTTAATTGATTTTATATGCGTAAGGCTTTCAGTTAACGATTTATGCAAGAGTTCACACATAGTTGTATTGCTATTTGATATATTTAAGAATGGCTTATGTTATGTAAAGTAGATTAAATAAGTCTCGAATGGGAATGTTAGGTATTATTCGTTTATAAATTTGAAGTAGAAAGTTTCCGTTAAATATATATGTTGTAACGAACAGTAAGTACACTACATATATTTTATGAATTCAAATTATATAATAATATAATCTCCTTGGTATTTAGTAGCTGTACTCAAATTTAAAAATGAAAAATATAGTTCCCACCACTACAAGTAGACCTGTATTTGAAAGCTTAAGAAGATTTAGGAATATGAAGGACTATAAAAATAAAAATTTGAGGCTTAAGTAGAAATTGGCTAACTTTAATTGTGGAATATAAATAAATATATATAATAATTCGAGTTTCCTACGAATTGACATTTGTAGCGTCACTTTGAATATACCAATCAGTTTTTAGCACTTAGCATTGATAGATTTGAATTTAATTTTAATATTATTATATAGGTATATATAATATCCATCATCATTTCATAACGAATTAATTTCAAGAATATATTGACTGAAATAATTTAGAGATCGCATTAGACTACCGCTCAATCTTGCAATGGAATAATCTCAAATAATCTATTGACATATCAAAATAAAGGGAGGAAACAGGTCCACAAGTATACTTTAGTAGGCCTATTCTATTTTCAAACTAAAAAAAGCTTCTTCTAAATCTTCTTGCTTAACGTCCACAGTTAATATCCGTAAGGTATCACGGGGCCTAGTGTTGTTTTTATATTCTCAGTTTTGTTTTTTTATACATTATCCTTGTAATGAACATTTCATTTAATTCATAAAGCGTAAATAACAAAACCTTAAATTTTAATAAGTAATAAAATAATCTAGCCTGCTTACAAAAAATATTTTACTAACATCAGATAAACTTTAACTGCACACGAATTATCTATACATATTATAAAACTCTAAATTTGTTTGTAAATTCAATTTGTCTGTTTGTTGTCAATAAACTTGGAAAAGTATTCATCCATCCGAGAGGAGACATCTTCTGTTGTACTCCTTAGCTTCAAGAATAAAGGGTAATCTAACATCACGTTATCTCATCAGCGAGCGAAGTGATATCGAAAAAACCGGGAGTAAACAGTGAATACTCATCACGGCTGGTATTGCGGGTGCAGAAGATGGCACGTGATATGATTTGGGTTGTGAAGGGGGAGAGTCCGTGTTTCTTCGTGAATCTACGTACGCACATAAAACACTGCTCTCGACAAAATGTCCTTCTTTTCTAATATTTGAATTGGTCGGTTGTGTTGATGTATTGTTAAATGCGAGAGAAGCCTAGGTAAATTGCTAGTAGTAACTATCACAATGTACTTGGTTGTTTTTCGAATTCACGTGAGTGAGAATGGACTTTCTGGACGTGGAAATATAAACAAAGAACTTTGACATTCAGTAAACTAACCTTAATTTTTTGAGTTGGATATTTATTTCCAATAATACCACGGAGGAACCTTAAGCCTTGTACGCACTAGGAAACATTTCCCCAGAAACATTGTTGGTCAACTTGTTGCCCTTGTTTCAGAAACAGTAGGGCAACATTATTTCATGTTGCCTTTGTGTTTCCCAGCGTGTAAAGCATGTGCCCCTTGATCAATTTTAAAAGGTTTACATGAAACAATGTTTACTAGTCTGGACGCATTGGTCAACATTTCCAACAACAAGCAACGGGGGCTGGTTTGAGTCTGCTATTCACACCGAGTACATCAGTTACTGATATCTCCTTTTGTCATATCGTGGTCAGCTGAAAAAATTCTGGAACTGCTTAAAATATTTCATACAAATATACTGTTGTGGGACGTGACAATTGAGGACTATAAAAATAACATAGAGAAACAGGATCTTTTTATCAAAATATGTGGAAAGTTTTCTGTTATTGTTAGTGAACACGAGCCTACCGCCATTTGCTTCTTCACTGTATTCTTGAACAGCTCATAACTACTTACTCATACAAAACACAAGCAGAAGCAGTATCCTCCTCAACATAAATCTTTCATTCAACTGAACTCTTTACGGGAAACAAATGTTCCGCCATTTTAGTCTGGATGCGAAAGAATGTTTCTTTAATGTTTGCCAACAATCTGTTTCCCTAATGGCCAACAGTTGTGGAACAGTTAGGGAAAATTTGGGGAAAAGTTGGGAAATAGTTGGGAAACAATGTTTCCAAGTGCATGCAAAGCTTTATGAAAAGCCCTAGTTGCAAGTTTTAGCCCAATCTGGATAATTGTTTCAGCTCTAGAATGATAAACTAACATACAAATAGACAAACAGATAGAATCACACAAAAAAATAAGGTTTAAGGGGTTTATGAAACGATGGCATGTAACAAAATATCGAGTATTTTTTTACCGTCACAATACTTCTCTATCCAAGGGATTGAGAGGAGGTAAAAAGAGCTTGAAATCTCACTATTGTTGGCACCCGACTGTACCATGTACGTGTTTAAGGTGTAATCAGAAGATGGGAGCGATCCCCCAGAAGCCCATCCTCGATTAATGTACATTACCTCACCCAAGTGGATGGGACGGGGCGCCGCTATCTACGTCACATCTGTCTTCTACGTGCTGTTAGTACTTGATTCCGACCAAAAGGACTGGACCTGTGGGGGAGAGATTATACGGGGCATAGTGGGGAAGGAGGAGTATCGTGGAGGTAGAAATTACAGGTGTTTAATGGCCATCGAATGAGATAGCGTTAATTCGACTTTCACGCATTCCTTTCAAGATAAGACATAATGTGGAATTTTCTATATTAAAAAAAAATTAACAGTATTATAAATTTAGTAAAAGAAATATTTTTATATATTTATTGTTTTTTCAATAAATCCCATTCGTGTGTGAAAGGAGCTGGATAACATTACCAGAATTTTGATGAGCTCTGGTTTGATATAGGGGTGGTGTTGACGTGGATATACAATAGTGAGATTCTAATAAGAACATACTTTTAGATAAAACCAACAGCTGCATGTCACATGATAACACATATAAATTTATAACAAATTTTTCACAGTGCCTTACAACACATACGAGTACATTTGCACACATAAATTTATATTTTGGAATATGGATGAGGAAGCTGGGATTTTAGAAGAAATTACCCACAATGGAATGAAGAGAAGGAAACATATTCTCATCACACCCAACTGGTATTTGAACCCCGTTCCCCTTGCCAGAGCAATTTAGTCCAACAGGAAACCGACAGTTTAGGCCAGTGGTTACTAAACATATTTATTTTATGTACTCTTTCTCATAATAATATTTTTAAATAATCAGAATTACAAAAGAAACGAATTAATGTTTTTAAAACTAAAATAGCAAAAAATTGCTTATAAAAGTCGCAGGTACTGTTTATTTTTACCTACATTAACAATTGAATGAAACGATGTTAATGAGAATAAAGATTTAATCGTGGTTCTATTTAAAAAGTTCATAGACATTATGATATCTATTCATTGACCATAGGACAATTACAACAGATTTTGACCATGCAACCATATAAAAACAGGTTTTTATCCAAATTGGTAAAGTAAATTTTATAGCTAAAAGTAAAGTTAATTATTACTTAAATCTGATTAGTCGACATCATGGACCAACATAAAAGATTCTTTCTCTATACTTCTCTCTCTCTCTAAATATACATATATATTCATATACATTGTTGATATTATATAATGTGGATATAACTTAAGCCAGCACACCTAACAACACTTCCATCCTAGGTCATTAGATACTAACTACATAAGTTTTATTAATAGTTAATCTCAAATATGTATATGCATATAGAGCTAAAATGTATAACAAATATATAAATTATTCTAATAAGAAATGGCTCTGGAAATATTAATAATGTTAAGTGTCCCGGATTATGCTTTTATTAATTTGTATTTTAATAATGTGTAGGGCTATTTATGTTTTATTTTAATGGGTCAAGTTTGGGAGTGTATCTCTGAGGCTACGAGGATATTTTATTGTTGAGGAAGATTGAATAAACTTTTAAGTCCAATCTATTGTTATTGGTTTTATTGATACAATTACATTTTCTTTTAAAATGCTGATAAACACATTATATCCAGAAAGCTTTCTTTATAAATGGCAAATAAACAAATAAAACATACTATTTTATTTCACTTATAGATATATATCTCATAATTCATTTTAAATAAGTAATTCAGCTTAAGACAGTGTCTCAATAGATCTTGATTAATTTCAGTCAAATATATTTGGCATCCTGAAAACTAAAGTTTTTCTTTCTTAAAAAGTTGTATTTAATATAAATTTGTACACCAATGTAGAATAAAATATTGTCATCTGTTGATCTCACACAAGTTATTGTTTGTAAAAGCAGATTTAACAAATTAAATATCATTTTCAAGCTTGGTTTTTGAATTAGCTTTATTTAAATGGTTCTGTTGGACGTTATTTTATTTTGTTTATATAGATACCTGAAATAATACAAACAAGTTTTGGAAACAATGTAAAATAAATAGCCCATAGTAAATATCTTCGAATTTAAAAAATAGTTTAGTAATGATTTAACAGTTTAAAACATGAGCTTTAAGATTCAGATGATTTTTTTACTGCAGTTGTATCTTACTTCTAATCTGTTATAGTTCAAAGCCATGAATTATTTATCAAGCACATTAACATAATTTAAAATCTTGAGAGATATTTATAAACTTATATCATCTATCTATACACAAATATCTTAAGATTTTAATACATATCGTTAGTTTAAAGGTAAAAATAAAAAAACACCTATCTTTTATGAACAAGACAAGTGTACACTTACTTTTAACACCATAAAAGAGAAGTTAAATATATTTTGTACATAACTAGAGCTCAGTGGTGGGTTTGCAGGTTTCAAGCTGCCCGGGACTACAATGTGACAGAACTTAACAAACATTAATAAATACTACTCAAGCGATGTTTCGGTGTGAGCTTACTGATGAGGCGATTTCAGCTACATTATTTATTATAATGTCATTGTTCTGCGCTTAAAACTTATACCTCTAATATATACTTATATAAGCCTAAAATACTTTTAAATTTTTTGTCTATTTTTACTTTCTCTCGACAGTTCGGATGGAAAGTATTGTGATCGTCAAAAAAGTATAACTCCCGACGTTTCATGACCCCTTGAAACCAAAAATTGGTTTTCGCAATGCCACCTGTTTGTATGTCTGTCCATCTGTCCCTAACCTGACCTAGAGCTGAAACTGTTTTACCAATTGGGTTCAAACTTGGTATCTGAGGTTTTCATAAGCCCCCCCCCCTCCCCCGAGA
>CABFWO010000148.1:0-35639 GCA_902155825.1 Timema genevievae | reverse complement strand
CCGAGACATTTTTGGAATTAGTCATATAACCCTAAAATTAAGGATAGTTTACTGAAGGGCAAAAAGAGAAAAAAAAATTTCTCAAAATCAACTCAAACGATTTTGATTATATTTTGTATCTAGACACTGTTTTTCATTACAAACAAGATGGACATTTTTTTGTATTATTAAAATTACTTTGAAGGTACTTTACACAGGGGAAATTTTTCTATTTTCATCACTTATCCGCAAATATTTGAGATACAAAATAACTTATCAATGTAAAATTGTAGTAATATAAAATATAAAAATCTTTTATTTGAAATATATTTTTCATAAAACCAATCATTTCTGAGCTATAAGCAAATATATACTTTTTAATTCAGGTCCTTGAAAATGTATTTGATTTGTATGCTTTTTGATTTACAAAGATTTTTCTCCTTTCTAAATTTTTCTGTACCAGTGTTCCTAGTCCCTATTGCCATAAAATAAGTTTTTATTTACGATCTTTGATGTAGTGTTTATATAACAATGTATGGATATATTATTTCGTTTGACAATTCTTACGATTTTTTAGTAAATGTTTATTTAAAGATAAAAGAGAGAAAGTTTGTGCCGGCACCGTGTAATTTATTCAATAAAACTAGATTTTAAAATTATCACTCCCCGGCTACTTGTTTAAATTAAAAAGCTGTAAAATATGGTATTAACTGAACCAAACTTTTGTTAGCATTTATAGATTGTTTGTAAATATCACCAAGAAACCCGAAGGTCAAAGGTGTCACTCTTATGTTCGACTGGCCTGTTAATGAAGGGGAGATTATGGTTCATATCTCCGTTCATGCTACTGAGGGTGGTTTTTCTTGGTTAGTTTCCCACACTCTTTCCACGCATCTACTGATAGAATACCTCTGAAATGCTTAATTTCTCCTGCCTACCACATTAGAATAGCTATCATATGCGTATATACTTAAAGGACGGTTTTACAAATGAAATACAGGATGGCCAACGTAAAAGTAGCCCACCTCCTATATCCAGCAGGTGCCTCACTCTTAATTGGAGGTCAATCTGCTCCCACCCATATTGTGATATGAAGAATGACAAGTGAACTGCTTTTCTAAAGCACAAGACGTTGTGGAAGGGGATTGACCTCCTCCAATCCAGAGTTAGGCGCCTGCTGGATATAGGAGGTGGGCTACTTTTCCGTGTGCCACCCTGTATCATGAGTACTCAGACTTAATTACTAGAACTTTTGATTAAAATATAATAAAAACAATAGTTAATAGTTTAAATGGATAGTTATTTACATATAAAAGTTGACCCAAATTAAATCGGCCCAACTAGATATCTCTTGGTGTCCTGGTGGCCCAGTCCATCCCCCTTAGTTATTTATTCTTTAAATATTGTAATTCGAACATACTTTAAAATTATAAATTTAAGTATTTTATTTATTCGTACGTCTCTTATAGAGACTAGTTCTTCAAACAAAATATATATGTATAACACATTAGCTTTGGTATTATGATTATTAATTAATTAATTTAGGGAGTAGGTAGGTTGAATCTTGATTATCGTTGTGGTGGGTACCATTGATGTTATTGATATAAGTAAAAACAGCATTTTTAAAAATATATATATAAATATATGATGTAGAAATATACACTTTTCACTGACTTTTTTATTCTGGAACTGTCAAGAACATATATCTGCAAAGGAAAGTTTTTAATTTTAATTTTTTAACGTTGGAACTGATATTTGTATTTCGAAACAAATACATTTCTTTTTAGATTTCAAATTGATAGTTGTTTTTAGAACCTCGTTATATTAACGGTTTGGTTTATACGCTTATGTTTAACTACACTAATGGTTTTAGGAAATGGAAAGTTTATGTTTATAGGAAGTGTAAACGCAAACGCGCGGAGGATAAATGAAATACCTTTTTGGAAAAACCACCCTCAGTACACCGGACTGAGATTCAAACCTCGATATTCCCTTGGTCAATATTCTAGTCTACTGCGATATTAGTACCGTAGACCATGTGGCCACCGCAGTGGGTGATAAATAGTTCAAATACTGACCATTAAGCGTCATGTAAATATAATCCTTGTGATTTTAGTTCAACTTTCCATGGAACTGTTGACGATATTAATGATATAGATTTTCTCACAAATAACCACTAGATAGGCTATATCAAAATAAATTATGGTGGTTACAATTAGCTCGCTTTTGATTTATACAGTTAAAATATTTTTAAATAGAAAGTGTGTTTATCTTATTAAATATCATATCATTTTTTGTTTTGTTACTGTACAGTTATCAAATATTAATTTGAAATCTAACTTGAAAACTCTAATACAAATGTAATAAAAATCACATTAAACCTCCCTTACTATGTGTGAATAGATATTAGGTTTTTTAGATCTGTAAATATATTTAGAAAAAAGAAATACGTGCATTAAGAGAATTTTTATTAATAATATTAATATATTTATCAATTACTTGCTAGTTAAAGGTAGGAAACAAACTAGTATTCGTTTGTAAATGTTAGATTGCACTTATTTGTAACTATAACAGATTGAATTAAATGTTGGTGCATGGTAAAAACTTTGAAGTACAAGAAAGTTATGAATAATTTAACTTGAAAATTACACTTTGGAAAATAATTTAAAGGATTCTCATTGAAATTTTAAAATGATAATTTTTAAATTACATAGAACATTTAAACTTTTCATTGAGTACTTTTTAATATATTCCTTTATTCGCCTTATTTTTAACGGCTTTGTTACCTTCTAAGATGAATTATAGTTTAAAGTATAATAGTTTAAAATACAAGATGTTAGAGATGAATTTAAAATAAATGCGTATATTTGTCCAAAGATAAAAGCATTGGGAATAAATACCCCTAGTATAGGTACTAATATCATGAGTCGAATTAGAGCATGTTAACAAGAAAACCCTGACCTTGACATATAAATTAAAACATTTAAAAAACTACAGATAGAGATTAAAGCATTTATTCAAGTCAACGAATTATTATTTGTTGGGAAATAAAAACTCATAAAAATATATGCATTATCTTTGATCTCTAGATTGGTGCATGCAAGAAAACACAATACAGTATGAGTCTCTTTGTTCTGGGTTTGAATTGAAGCCATTACCATAAGCTCATACTATGACCTTGACCTTATTGTAATACAGGTGTAGCAAGAATGTCGTTTCCAGTTGAGTACGTACCTCTAGTTCTCATGAGCGGACTTCCAGTTTAATGTAAAACGAGCATATGTAGGCAGTTAACAATTAGAATGGGGATTATATTCTATTAGGACTCTGTTTATTTAATTAAATACTAATTATATCAGCAGATTACTTGTAAATTAACCTAGTTCTAGAACATATACAACATCCAATACTTTGGTGGTTTATTCATCTTTGTAAAAAGTGGATGCACCCATGATAGATTACATCGGTTATGTTGAGGATCGAACCTCGGTTACTATAACCAAAATGCAGACGCACTGCTTATTGATCTAAGCTGTCAGTCTTTACTACAGCAAATTTTATTTTTTATCACCATGTTTTACTACCTGTTTAGGTTACACGCATTTTATATTATGATAATTTTTATAGTAGGTAGATATGAGGACGGAAGCGTTCATGTGGATATTCTACCGGCATTTTTTGGAAAGAGAGTGGGACATCAATTAAGAAGAACAACGCTCATTAGAACTGGCAAGGAATCTAACCGTGATCTTCATTTCATCAGTCTAACACGAGGGTGATGTCTTAGATCAGAGGTAGCCAAACAGTCGATCGCGACCCACCAGTTGACCGCAGCCGCTGAATTGGTAGATCATCTGGTCGATCGATTAAAATTGATTGAGCGAAAGAAAATGAATGAAAGGATTTATAGATTTGTCTTAAGTAAATATTATTAAATTTATATATCAAAGTTTACCGACAATGACCATTTACCATGACCATCCTGCCTTCATTTATGACAGAATAATTAATAACTCTTATTCAACAAACTATCCTAAAATTCTGTGGTGTCATCTAGCAACTTCAAAGTTAAATGTATAATGAGAAAATAGCTTTTTTCAGAGAAAATATATATTATGTGGTTTGTTGAAAAACTCAGTTTCAGTGTGTGAAATAACTTAAATTATTATACTCGACATAATTTTATTATTAAAACAACACAAAATGAGTTATTAATTTTTCTTAACTAATGAAACAAAGTATAGTTTCTTAGTGGATCCCAAAGGATTTTCCTTCTCTGAAGTAGATCCTTGGATCAAATTCTGGCTACTCCAACCTTAGACCATTCGGCCACTGAAGAGAGCTACTTAAGCTATTAAAATGTAAGTGTTTCAATTCTGGTACTCCATCTTACTACCCGTCTGGAATATCCGCCCAATGACACTCATGGGATGATGATGATGAGAAAGATATAGCCTGGAAAGTATTCCACTTTACTGTAAGGTAAATGTAAAATTGAATAAAATAATTTATATTGTTCATCTTTTAACTTTAAGTTCTATGCATATTAAAAAGAAAATAATTTCTCTAATTGAAACTAAAACCTTGACTAAAATCAATATTTTGGAGAGCTGTCTTCCAAATGATCATGATAACGTTTCCCAGTCTTCACAGATAATGTGACCGGCATTATTATCTCCACTTCTATAGCAGGGGATTTTCTCATCCACTTGAACAAAGTACGAATGAAACTTTCCATTAGGACATGGAATGAAATAAAACCTCTGAAGAACCTTAATACTGTTTCGTAAAAACTCACTTTACGTTCAGCTGTGAAAAAATAAAAATCCTGATCGTTTGTGTATCTGCTTTACTTAATTAGTTAATGTAAAATAAAGTTATAATAAATTAACTTTACGAAGAGAGTTTTACTGAGGGATTCGTTTGTAAAGAGGAATAAAAATAAAAATGTACAAATAATGATCACCCAATAAAGAGTAGAGAGTGAGCCGTATCTTCTAGAATGTGTAATATGGCACAATAACTGTGGAACTAAATTTCATATAGTAAGTACAATCAACTGCATTGGGGGAACGTGGATTAAATTTCGGTATTCTTAGAGACTTTTTGCTTGTGAAGGGTTTCTATCCATACTGGGAATACTAAGGGAAGCTTGATAATAAACTATTTTCAATTATCTCTATCCCCAATAGTGAAGGAAGCCCTGAAGCACTAGCTAAACTTACAAATTGACATTTTGAGCATCTTTCATAAAATACAAACATGTTTCTGCTAACATTGATAACAACAGTTGTGTTTATAGGTCTTAAAAATATAACTATATCAAAAGTAACAGCTACATTTTACATGGCTGGACGGTAGTAATTTTTTATAGGTGGTAAATCTCTTTTTCTTTCTATATGTATCTATATATATATAAATAAGAAATACACATACACACATATATATATATACATATAAGAAATACACATACACATATATATATACATATAAGAAAGTTTTATATACACACTTCCTTTCTCATTTTTATCCCAATAACATATTTTAATGAGAATATCCCAGTGGCATGATGGGAAAACAAAACACGTAGAAACTTCAGGGATTTAAAATGTATACGAAAAAGTGTGATAAGGTAATACGGTGACTAAAGGAACATTCTAAATTCCGTCTGAATAAATACTTTAAAAACCAATTAATATAAAAATACATTATTTGCAGATATACGTGATCATATTACATCCTTCTTACTTTTATCACATAATGCTACTTTTGTGAACACATTTAAAAAACGGACATTAAAACCATTAAATAATAATGATTTAAATATTTTATGCCGTCACATAATTGTGGACCATACCAGGTGACGCTATAAGGTCGCTGCCATGAATTTCTACCTAAATACCTTTTAAAGTCCCAACAGCTGGTAACATAGATTTATGGTAATCTCGGCTAAACCACAACATCGGAACGACCAGCCAGGATGCTATTTATGCTACAATCTTTGCCGACGTTATTTAAATTTTATGGGGATATAAGAATGTGCATCGTATGGGATGAAATTGTTGGAAGACATCGCTGTGATGTTGTGTGGAAATACATTTTAGGGTTGCGAAGAGTAAAGGGAAGGGGTTACTGTAAAAGTAAGGTGGGTTGTTTGTAAGACTCTGATTTTTCATGACTTGGCTTACACATTCTTTTTTTTTTTCTCACATTCTGACAAAATGGCTCGAAGAGTTCACACGTCTGTTGTGGTGTATTCTCTTATAAATAAAACATGACACACAGGGCAATATGTTGTTATTTGTCACTGGAAAAGAATAAAAGAAAGAAAAAAATGACCGTACGTGATTTTTTTTTAAGATACATCAATATAAGCTCTATTGTCACTAGTTAAGATAGAAATATCTTCATAATATTGAGAGCTTGTCAAGATAAACTGTTTTGTATAAATGCTAGTTTTTATACTTAAAATTAATAAAATTGCATACTTTAATTTGGAAAAAAAAATCATAAACCTTAAAATCTGCAAATAGTATAAGATAATACATGGATAGATAAAAATAATGTTTATAAAATATAAATTTAGTTAAATCTGTGAATTAATATTGATAAAAATTCCAAAATTAGCAGTTTAAACTTATTACACAAAAAATTATGACAGTTAACATTACATGAACCAAATTAAAATGTACAGATAACATGTGAGAGGTAATAGGACAATATAATGAATATAAAGGTATGAGAGACGTGAATAGTTTGGTTTATAATTAAATGAAATAAAAAAGTTTACTATTCAAATATTTACTTATTATTATATAACCTCTTACACTGTTTCTGACTTTTTTAGAAAAAAAATCATATCACGCTAACACTGTCATCTTTTTTTGTAGTCAATTTAACTATATTTATAACTTTTAATCAATACTTAATTAAGATTTATATTAACTTAATCACTGATAAAATTAACTATTCATTTGCTCATTTAGATTCATCCTATACGATTTAATAAATATTTGTAACTCTAACTTTTTAATTTTCTATTCATTATAAACTATTCAATTTCCTCATACATGTATATTAATAATTATCTTGTAATATACCCTCTCACATTTCCTCTGTATATTTTAAATCGTTTCACGCCACTTTAACTGTTTCATCAATTTTTCTCTAATCAAATTATCACCTATTTTTGGAATATTTTTATTAATATTTATTCATAAATTACACTAACTTAAAAAATAAAAATATTTGGATAACTTTACCAATCTAAGTTTTATGTAATATTATATTATGATGCTTACTTGCTAAAGAGAACATTTTATAAAATATTGACAAATAAGCTCTAACCACATTGGTGGGCAGGCGTTTTATACGTCAAGTTTGTCTTGTCTGGATTACGATGGCCAGAAGTTCGATGTTCAAGTACCTGTTGGTTAGAATGAAGGGGGTTTACTCTGAATAACCAGAATGTGGCTACAATTTAGCTAGACTATAGCTATCTCATATCTGTTTCGTTAGTGTAATTTAATTTGTACAGGACAGACGGGTTGTTTTCCATATACACCAATCCCATATTCAGTGAAAAAATAAACCGAATCGAATGATAAATTAGATGAACAATATAACTTCGTAATAAAATGTACAAAATAAATATTTTTAGGGTCCTGTAATATGAACCTAGGAGTATATATAAAACCCGTGTCAATGACAGTGCATGGATTTAAAAAAGAAAGTTGAACCCCTGAGTAAATATCATTTTATCCATTTTGAACAAAACATTTTATAACATTGGTTTAAAAATATTATTATTTCATAGGTAATATATTTTATTCTTTGTTTTTAATCAATTATGTAAAACAAAAGTAAAAATAAGGAAGCACAAGAAAATTTAGTCCCTCACAGACGTTCTTGCGCGAGCGTGGGACATCGGGATATTTCATCTGAGTCCTTTAAACATATAATTAGTAAGGATCTGTTCACAAGATTGGTTCGTTACTGGGAGAGAGTAAAAGGAGGGAGGGCAGATAGAGTATGAACAATAAGTACACTCGCCGCCCACGGATAATGAAAACTTTAACAGATTATCAGAGATACAAATAAGCTAGAATTTAACCTAATACAAGTTTAATTTATCAGAATATATAAGATATTAATAGTATATAATAATACAATTGTATTTATTATCATAACAATGTACTTAGATATTCAAATGCTAATATGATCTTCCTGTAGGTAGGGAGGAGAGAGAGAAATTAAAGTTTTACATAATTTTATTATAATTTAGTGCCAAAAACAAATACATTCACCGAAGGAAATTAAAATATTAATATTTATTAAATATATACACAACGTTTATACTATTAAATATACATAATATAATAAGATAACACTTTTGTTCATCCAAATATATTTTGGTCAAAACCAAATTTAAAACAAAATAAAAATTTTTGTGTGATTTTTATGTAAATTAAAATTAACATTTAAAATATTGTATTTTCTTTTTTTCAGTAAACATTGATAAGTTTATACTTTATTGTATGTACAAAAGTTATGTTAGTAACTTTTATAGCTTTCAAATAGTTTCTACCATAAAATATATAGGGCAGAAACATTATATAAAATATTAAAAATCTACTAAAATAACTTTCGTACACATGATATACGCAAAGTCATGTGGTCTGAAACTTGCCACTTTTAATGAATACTATCAAAACCCAAGAGATAACACTTATAATGAAGTAGGTTATATAAATTGTATCAATGTAGACTTAAAAAACACGAAATGATTGTATTTTATAAAAGTTCATTTTAATCTACACATATACATATACATAGGCCCTATAAAGATTTTTATTTAGCTCAAAATAATGTTTTACTATAATATATTTGGTTGAACACAAGCCTTAATATTTTATAATATGGTAGTATATTTATTTGTGTTTTTTATTTAATATTGAGATAAGTTTTTTAATTTGATTAAAATAAACTTGTTTTACTATTTAGGAAATATTAATGAAAAAATGTCCTACTGATATAAGAACCATAAAATATTCTCCAATCACCAGTTTTAATTTGAAGTTTGGGCTTTTCAGTGTAATTAAAACATTTATAACATTAAATAAATTACATGTAAGTACCTACATTATCACTATCAGCGTCACTTAATTGCTACTAATGGATACTAATGTTATTCTAACAGAAAATAGAGTATGCTGTACCCGACTCCTTGGATCGAATGATCAACAAATAAAAACGTTCTAACTTATGGTGTAAACTCACAGTATTTTATTTAAAGTATTCATTACATATGATCTTTAGTTACTTATTAATGTCCCTCCTTTCAAAGTGCTGAATACATTTGTAAAAAGAATGGATGTTATTTAATTTAAGTAGTTTGTAAGTGAATATTTAAGTAAATCGGCATTATTTGGAAAGTAATTGGAGTATCTAGAGCTATCTGTTGTAGGCCTATCATTCTTTCAACCCCGTTTTTATTATCTTATCTGACTGCACGCATATAGGCTATACTAATTACCTTGTTCTGCTAAGGACGAAAACAGTTCATTTAAAATAATTATCTCCGTATTTGCGTGGAGGTAGAGTGGAGAACCATTCAGCAAAAATAACACCATCAGTACACCTAACTTGGATTCGAACATCAATCTCTGCCTCATCGTATATCCATTATGTTGCTAAAGTAATGCCTAGACCATTCGACAACCTTGGTAGGTTCGTAATAGTTAAAATAAAAAAAAAATATAACTATAGGTGCAATGTTATATTCTATTAACAAAATTGTAACTATTATGTTCGATTAACAAACACCTCCCTTTTATAACTAACGCAACGCAACGCAACGTGTTGTACGGGTGAACTGAGAAGAATATGAAAAAATAAAGTTGGTGGGAGGAAGGTTTTTTTTTAGGGAGGGATTGTTTTGAGAATGGTAGCCAAGTGTGTGAATGAATTATGAATGTGCGTCGTAGAGGGTGCGTGTCCTTTGGGAGTCGTGTAAACAAGCCTGAGACAAGGGTTGCGTGCCGAGGGGCACCCGCTCTACCCCTTTCCAAGCCCCAAAAATGGGAGGGTAAGTGAGGGTTATCCTTCAGCTCTTCGATGGAGAAGACACGCAACGAAAGAAAAATCACGTGAGCATAACTTTACTTCATACACTGGACGTGTTTAGAATTACCATTAATAATATAGGAGATCTATTGCTACCCGCTCCAATGAATACGGGAATCAAAAGTGTCAATATAATATAATATGGTTTTGTCGGTAGAAGAAAGATTAAAATTTTAGTCGCAATTGGCCGTAATGAGTTTATTTCATAAATAGTATAACACTTTTTCATTAAAAAAATTTGGGAGCATTTCCTTTACGTGGAAAGTCTGGACAGCTAATAAAATGTGATGGAAGAAAAATGTGTAATTTTTAGGGTAGTAAGTTGTTAACGTTAGAAAATCATGATTCCATACATAGGTCCTAATTAATTTTATATTACTATATATATAAATATATATATATATATAAGTTCATTTATCTTTAAGCCAGGAGCCAGCCTCAATATTCACTATGCACCGTAGTTAAAAAAATATTTAATTTCATATTATTTTATCAAACTTTCAGATATAAATAACAGCAGAATAATAAAATGTTTTTTATTACGATACATTATTCTTATAGGATAAAAACCTCTTAAATCAATTATTGAATCTATATTATTTATAGGTTAATATTTGCTGGTTTGTTTCAGTTAAAAATATGATTTAAAGTGTGACCGGAGGGAACGTGAGATAATAATATGCTTTTGCCATATATTTGTAGCAAAAATAAATAAATACTGTAGCCTGATTAAATGTTTAGATTGATTCAATAGATAAGCTTATCTTACTGTCTTCAAGAAGTAAATTTCAAAACTATTACAAGAATTGTATATATATATATATATATATATATATTATTTGAGTATATGTCTAATATATGTAATTTGGATTAAATATTTTGAAATAGTATAATCTTGGAGAGGTATGTAATTGTCTCTTTTATTCTGGTTTGTTAGTGAAGGGGAGAACAGCGCTCAAACCCAGACTGGGCCTACTAAAGTGTTTTTTAATTAAATGGTTTCAATACTATAATTATTCCATGGGGTTAAAGGGTTAGTTGACCCCCCCCCTGTGAAAGATAGATAATGAATACAAAAAACAAGATGAAAGTTCAAATTTTAGAAAGAAATACAACACATATAAATCATACACTTTTTTATCTGTTTAAACACAAACACCTCTTAAGCCGGGTCCAAACGTGTATTATTCGTCCATGGTTATTCAATGTTCGATATGATTCACGTAATTGTGAAAAAAAATATTCGTTTTCATGTACTAATATTGGTCGTGCATAGCGAGCAACGAACATTGTTCCGCATAGACACGATAGACTACAACATATCAAAGAAGACTGATAATCGCCTGAGAGCAGTTCATCCACGAATACCGAATATAGATAGTGTGTGTGTGGACATCAGGGGTGGCGGAATTGTGGGTGACTCTGCCCACCTGGAAATAATTTGCCCCTCCCTGGANATATATATATATATATATATATATATATATATATATATATTTCTAATCCTCTAATATTATCGAATAT
The DNA here is from genome assembly GCA_902155825.1 of Timema genevievae. Classification (NCBI taxonomy): domain Eukaryota; kingdom Metazoa; phylum Arthropoda; class Insecta; order Phasmatodea; family Timematidae; genus Timema; species Timema genevievae. Next base: position 24,011 of record CABFWO010000148.1, on the reverse strand, counting down.
GTAGCTGAAAACTGGTCTTAAATCAAACTCAAAATGACTTCTAGATGCATTCTATTGTCAAAAAGACCCGCCTCGGTGGCGTAGTTGGCTAACGCGCCAGTCGTGTTAAGCCAGACCACCGAGGACGGGGAGATCGAGGTTCGAATCTCGGTCGGGTGAACTGGGGGTGGTTTTTCCTAAATGGTTTTCCACTCTCCCTCCACGCAAATGCGGGTTCACTTCCTCTAAAATTCAACCTTCCCAATTCCTAATCCATTAGTGTAATTAGTACTTAAGCGTATAACCCGAACGGGTAGTAAGACGCGGTGCTAAAAATAAATAAATATATATAAATATTGTCAAAAACTCGCAGGAGAGGACTGCTTCAAATAACTACTTGACTAGAGTCATCTAACTGGCACAAAAAGTCCGGGGAGGAAAGTTCTAAATATTTTCCAAGGTCATACAAATTTCAAAAATGAGGAAAGCTCCAAATAGCTTCTAGATGCATGTAATTTTGAAGAATTTCTAGGTGAGGGCCACATAGTTTATTCCTGAAATAATTCAATTTTCGAAATTTTGTAGGTAGAAGGCCACTTCAAAGATTATATTCTAGAGGTATCTAACTATCGTAATAAATTAACGTGAGGATCACTCTAAATAGCTTTGAGGGGCATCTAAATTTCAAAAATTTCTGGTTAAGGAACAATTTAAATGGCCTATAAATTAATATAAATAAAAAACAAGGTGAAGACTAATCATAGCTTTTAAAATGAACTCTTTTTGTCAAAAAATTGTTGAAGCTAGGCCTCAACAAATGGTTTATAAAAAAACTATACGATTTTTTAAAAATTGGGTAGAATGATCACGGCTTAAAACATACTTAAGATTAAATACGAATAAGAAACTATTAAACGGCTTTAAACAGATATTTAACATTGTAAGTTACTATGCTATTTATAACTATGACCCCCCTATGAAAATGTTCTGGATTCGCCCCTGCATGCAAATGTATGTACACCTTATCTATATTTTAACTTGCTCATCCATATTTAATTAGTGTAAATATTCGTATATCCTGGATAATTATTAATGTTTGGAGCACTTAGAAAAAAGCTAGAAATAAAGATACATTTAAAAATGATATAATAATATTTTGACAAGAGCACGTAAAGTGTGACACTATAATAATTTGGTAGCCAAGATTCCAATCGACTGTACAGAAAACTAGTAGATAACGAATATTAGTTCTAGAAAGATTTTTAAGAACACAAACAACATTTTTTTTCTACAAACGTCTAGACGCCATTATGACGTCTGGGTGATGAAAGAGAAGAAATCTCTTGTTGCCAACTTAACAGAGTTTTCGGCGAAAGGGGAGGAGGGAGGGACCGAAGGAGCTGGGATATGTTTCGCGTGCTTTAAGCCATCTTTCTCAAAGGGTTCGTGTAAAGACTCAATCTTGTTACTTCCCTTCAAAAGACAGGGAATGCTTTCGTCAAGGAATATTTATTTTATTCTACGGAACCACCCCATTATTTCACTTTTTAAAACCTCATTAGGTTTGGATCCCATAGGACCAAAGCAAATTAGTTTTCTACGTATTTTGTTGGTAATAGAAATCGTTAAGCCAAAAAGTTAAGTATTTCTTCTATTTTATTTGTATATTTATTCTAACATTTTTTTATCACTATTAAACTATTCATTTATTAGATCAAGAGTAATCCTGACTATTGAATCGTAAACCAATGGTGTTTTTATTAATTCATATTCACTTATAAAATCTAGTTGGAAATAAATCGTAAAGTATCTGAAAATTCTTCTTACTTTCTCTGAAAAACTAAAATTGGTTATATAAACGTCTAGTTTTATAACTATTTATTTCAAATGACTATATAAGTTATGTGGATTATCATAATTTCACACTGTTTTTTATTCCATTGGTTGAATTGTGCCTCTAAAAAAACTGATGATGAATAAAGACGTGTAAATTCGTAGAGATATAAGAATTAAAGTTTTAAAATGATTACAATACAGTCCTCTAACTCCCTAAAAATGAAGTGTTGATTATAATATTTAAGCTTTCCGCAACAATAAGAATGGTTTTAAAAATTTTACTTTGTAAAACTATGATCCCCTCTTCATTTAATAATCCCTCATATTTTCCACTGTTGATAAAGGAGGAAATATTTAAAATTATTAATCTCATGTAAATATACCAAAGACGTACTTACTTTAGAAATCTGTTCTAAGGCTTGGACTTTCATCAAATACTATAGAGCCAATATAAAAAATATATATGAAGGGAAATATAAAATAAGATGGTTAATAAAAAGAGCTTTTGTGTTTGGAGACAATAATGATTAGCTATGTCATCCACAAAGAAACTTTATTATATTTTGGTGCACCACGTCTAACCAGCCACCCAAGCTCTCTGCATACTATCAATAATTGGGTAAGGACGAGAAAATGATAATTTAGAGGAAACGTAACCACATTTACTTAGGGGGAAAATATGAGTAACAATTCAGGCAAAAGCACTTCGGAATCTTTGGTCAGGATTCAAATCCTGAGCTACCCTTCTACAGCAAACCAGTAAATATGAGACTGAATCTTTTGTCCATAATCCATAGACTTCCAGTGTGATGCTTAATATATCAGCTACATTCTACGTACATTTGCATAAAACTTAATAAATACAACATTAGTTATTACAAATTACCTTTTATTTAAATACATTTCTCATAGTTAAAGTTTTATATGATATAGTTTCATTGAATTTTATTAAACGTTTATAAATCCTATAGCTTATGACTTCATTTGATGTCAAATTTAAACTTAGAATGGAATGTCCCATCCAAAATAGTTTGTGGAAATTTATATAATACTAACAACTTTGGAGAAATGTCAAGAAAACCAAATAAAACATGATCATTTTAATTTTTGTACAGGATGATACCACTATGGTGACTTGATCTAAGGAGAAGAGTAGGAAAAGGGAGAAAATAGCTAAGAGGAAGTGGTCTTTTACATTAGTCTGAAATAAAATAGAAAACACAAATTTAGAAACAGACCACATTCCAAAGAAATTTTTCCAATGCATTTCTATTATATTATAAACTCGATTCCCTCGGTAGTTGTAGTTCAGTCCATTGCAAATATGACGCCTTAGATCTTGTGCCACTCGGGTGGAAATAATATATGATTTTTTGAAGCATTTTATTTATCTTGTGTCGTTATTAATATATTATATTATTATTTCTACAGCTGGATTTTATTTGATATTAGGTCTTTAACAAGGTATATTATAGAAAGTCACAAATTAAAAGCTATATATTTGACTTATACTTAATAATTACATTGTTAAACTTTAATAATTTAGAGTGGGGTTAGACAATCAAACCCGTCCCATGGGTGATTTATAGTCTTGGCTACTCTTGTTGGCGTGGTTGTACTAATTGAGTAAAATGTTTAATAAAGGGCGATGATATGAGTTGTAGACAACTCAAATGCAAGAATTGACACGTTTTTCTGATAAACTCTTTAAGGTATATTTAAATCTGAAAAATTCTTACTATTACATAAATCAGACAGTGCTGTAAAACTATTAAAAAAGTAATTTTTTATATTTTTTGTATATATATATATATTTTTAAAGAATTCAGTCAATATTACTTGAAACCACAACGCAGATTATATTTCTCCGCTTATCAAACGGAATGGAAACTAATACCAAAAATTGTTGTTGAACTAGTTACTTGTATTAAAAAGAGAGAACGGAAATGGGGAATGAAATGCCAAATAACTTTACTGCCACTTCATAAGTTTCATGCTCTGCGTGGTACATTTCCATCAAAGCTCACGGAAACTTCGACACAAAAAGGGAATGTTGCTGAAAAGAACGTAATCTTTAGATATAGTTAGAGTGAAGGTTGCCGCGTCATTTCAATCTCACTTTGGCCCTAAAGGAGTGTATATTTTCTACAAGTCCTGTATACACCGCCAATTTACTTGCGTTATTACAATTCAATGATTAGTTTACTAGATGTGTATTTTCATAGATATTTAATTTATATATAAAAATAAATGGTAAGGTGCATTATTATTTTATTATTATTATTATTATTATTATTATTATTATTATTATTATTATTATTATTATTATTATTATTATTATTAGCACCGCGTCTTACTACCCGTTCGGGCTATACGCACTTACGCTAATGTGTAATGGTAGGGTGATTGTGAGATGAAATGGAGGACTTACAGATTAACGTGGAATACGAACCACGGTGGATGCCTGTCATTCCTCACATTCACAAGTTGTGATTAATACACGTCTTGTCATAGGTAAAGGAAGGGTTTGGCAATCAGATAGATCTGTGCCGGGACCAAGGATTGAACCCCGGACCCCCAGAACAAAAGTCTAACACCTTACCCATAGACCACCAGATCACCTGGTAAGGTGCAGTGCACAGACATTCTCTCTCTTTAATCTTAAACCAAAAATAAATGTAAAGAAAACTAGTAAGATATGTAAGTTTAAATAATATATATTGTTGCAAAAGAAATCCACAAAAAATCATAAATAAAATAATATTCAATGTTAGAGAAACATTTAAGTAAATATGAAAATCTCTCCAGTCTCAATCCAAGAGGTTAATAATCAATTTCATATTTACAAGAACTTCATAAGAACATGTTGTTTGCTTATAGCTCAAAAAATATGGGTTTTGTAAGAATATTTTTCAAACCAACGAGTTTTATATTGAATAGTACTACATATTTACAATAATAAGTAATTTCTTATCTTAACTTTCTGCAATATCAAATTAATTTTCACGTAAAAATGAAAATTCCCGTTTTTTTAGTAATGTGAAATAGTGACTTTATACAAAATTTAATCAAAATCATTTGACAGGATTTTGAGAGAATTGATTTATTTTTTCTATTTTTACTCCTCTATAATTTACCGGTTATTTAATGGTTTGGCTATATAATTCAAAAAACACCCCGGGGAAACTTTATGAAAACTCTAGATACCAAGTTTTAACCAGTTCGGTAAAATTGTTTCGGCTCCACTCCAAGGTAAGGTCAGACAGACGACCTCTTAAAAAAACAGAAATTTCAGTTTCAGGGAACTATTACACCTCAACGTTTATCCAAAACTCAAGTTCCTGACTACTAATACAGATGTCATGGTTTTGATTCCAGGCTGTACCATAGGAACATTTCCCAAGGACTAATTGCTCTTTTGGTTGCTATGGTCTTGTTAATTAGGCTTAAGATAGGCTCAAGACTTTTGCTGGCACCACCATCATCATCATATCACCTAATTGGGTCAAAGAAACTTCACCTAGATGGTTCTCCAAAGTCAGAAGATGGTTACATTTCCGCCTATATCTGTAGAGTACCAGAAATGTCTATCAAATAGACCCTTGTGGCATGAGCTAAAAGGAATAAAATACGTGTACTTTTTTATTGTTAATAAAACACAGGGGCTAATTAGTATCATAGTAAGAGTGAGGATGATATCATAGATGGAAACCATCCATATCAGTATGGAGAAAGGATGGGAAAAAATAAATTGATAGTCACCTAATATACTTAAATGTTCATTAGATATGGTCCATGCGGTGTTCAAAAATAATTTTCAATTTAGTCTACGCTTATCACACAAATTATCTTCCACTGAGGAGTTCAATGTCACTGTGTTCGTGCTTCGAATAGTTATTAACTATTAAAATACATCAAAACAGTGGCTATACTCTGAAAATTCCCATCAATATAATACATATATATTGAATTAAATCTAAATTAATATAAAAAGCTAGAAATTACACCTTGACACTGGAAATGAAGCCTGAACTTTGACCTAGAACACCCATACTCAATCACTGAGCTATTCAGAAATCGTCCAATACCTATTGCAATTATTCACTCATAGTTCAAGGCCGATTCTAAGGTCTCGGAGAAATATATTTTATCTAGTAACAGTTGATTACGAGCAAGGTTATGTGAAGCATCATCGCACAATATTGTAGGTTATTTTAAGCGCCAAATCTTACTACCCGTTTGGGTTATACGCTAATTACGCTGATGATTTAAATATCTAGTTTGGTTTAAATATAATTTAAAGGAACTAAAAATATATTTCCCAATATGGCCAAGGCTCGCTCCTTGGCTTAGTGTCAGCTCGAGTATTCAATGGATGTTGATTTTTCTTGTCTGTAGGTCATATCGTACCTTAATAAGCATAAATTCTATATTTGGATGTTTGATTCTTAAATATGCAATCACTTACAATTATAATAATTGTCCATGTGGCAGCATTAAGCCAACTACCGAGTCGAAGATGGCTGCGTAATCTTATATCTCGTGTTATTAATAAACAAACACAATTGTAGCCGACGATTTCCGTACATCTATCATGGACTCTGCCTTAAAATATGAGTGAAGAATGACCCTGATCATGGGCCGATTCCCGGATAGCTCAGTCATTAGAGCATTGGTGTACTAAGCCAAGGGTCCCGGATTCGATTCCCGTGTCCAGGTGTTATTTTTCAATTTTCAGAATAAGTCTATGAGAAATTTAAACATCCCTTGAAACAAAATGTTCAAAAAATATTGGTGACAAGTGAAAGCGATTATTTGTAATATTATTTTTATTTTAAATACTTAATTTTCACTCTTTATATTATATTATTCCATTCAAAAAGTTTTAATTATTTTCTTTTTTCATATTGCATATGTAATTTCTACACTAAAGAAGCTTGTGTAATCGTGGTTGGATAATTTGGTCTCAGGGTTTTTGTCGAAACCAAGCGATTCGGTTGTTTTGTTTTTTGTTGTTGACGCTGTTGCTACGCCTGTCAGCCTTGTAGGAGTCATAGCAACTCGAGGGGGTGCCGAGATTACAGAAAGTTTTAATGAAAGCGTAGAATAAAAAGATGGTATCAGTGGGGAGGGTCATCTGCCTACAGTGTACACCCTCTTTGAGAAATTTTGTTCGGAGTAACACTACTCAATGGACAGAACTCGTCAAAAAATATAGCCAGATATCAATGAGCGGGAACTTATTGAAAGGATTCAAAACTAAGCTCAAAGGAACGAGCCATATACTGATTTTAGTGCTGTAAAAATCTGCGTGTTAATAAATGGTTCGATACAATAGCACAAACATTCTAATATTGAGTATTATAGCTTAAAGGAAAATTTTCAAAAATACGTTTTCAGTAAGATACCCTTAAATAAGTTTTACTCATACTCATAAAAACAAACACATCATCATGTTGATCAAAATAATCAATTTATGTGTTCATTTTAAACCAAATTGTTCAAATATATTTAACAAAATTCAAGTAATCAAAAATTTAATATCTGTAGACCTACCTAAAATTATTTGTTATTTGTAAAAATAAACATCGTCTTATTTATGGTGAAAAACTATTTAGATAATCCAATTTTGAATTCAATCTTCAAGGTCACTTTCCTAAATATTCAAATTTTCTATCATTTGTTTTAGGCAATTTACCATTAAATTAATTTATTTTAGGTGAATAAAGAAATATACATTTTACTTATATGTAAGTGTCAAATACGAATTTTTTATACAAATTTTGAACAAAATCACTACTTAAAAAATATATTCATCTTAAAAAACGGTTATAAGTATACATCCATGGTCCAATGTTAACCCCAAGACAATTATACAGCTTTGTTTGTCATGTTATTGTCAAACACTTCCCAGAAAATACTTTAAAGCAAAATCGTTATAGCAATTTTCAAAATAATTAGATTTTTCAAAAATACCCAAACATAACCAAATCCAAATATTCAGGGCTGTTTGTAAAGTGAAAATATTCCCAAGATATCCATTTTGAACCAAATCATTATGGCAATTCTTTTAAATATTTAAAGTTTTACAAAGAATTAGTCATTAGTAAAATAAGCATAAGTTTTTTAAGCTAAAAAAAATACAGTGTTGATTGTCATTTCAAACCTTCCAAAGATACTCATTTGGAACCAAATGGTTAGAGCCATTTTAAAAATATTTAACGTTTCTGAAAAATCAATCATCATTTAACTACCCATAAACTAGTTTTAACCCCAAAGCCAAGTAAAGGGTGTGTTAATTTTCATGTCAAACATTCCCAAGATACCCATTTGGAACCAAAGACTTTGGGCTTTTTCTTAAAATTTCAAATTTTTGAAAAATTAATAATCGCTTAGCTATCCATAAATGAGCTTTTAACCTAAAAACAAATATACGATGTAAATAGTCATGTCAAACATTTCAAAGTTATCCATTTGGAACCAAACTGTTATAGCCAGCTGTAAATATCTCAAGCTTATTGAAAAACCAGTTATTATTACACCACCCATAATGAGTAAAAATCAAAAAAGCCCTGTTAGTTGTTACGTTAAAAATTACCAAGATACCCATTTGAAATTAAATCGTTATAACTATTTATAAAATATTTCAAGTTTTTGAAAAATCAGTCATTAGTAAACTACACTTAAATGAGATTTTATCCCCAAAACAAGTATACAGTGTTAATTGCCATGTCAGGTACTCCAAAAATACCAATTCCTGCATTTGCGTGGAGGGAGAGCAGAAAACCATTTAGGAAAAAGCACCCCCAGTTCAACCGACCAAGATTCGAATCTCGATCTTCCCGTCCTCGGAAGTCAAGCTCAACACGACTAGCGCGTTAGTCAACTACGCCACCAAGGCGGGTTCGTATTAATAGTTTAACTGAAAATAAAAGAACACAATTATCTTGAATCTACACTTAAACATTTTACACATTTTTTATTTTTTGGTAGATAAATATATTTAATTGTAACAGTTAATATTTTCAAACTACAGTTTTATTTAGTGACACAAATCCATACAGAGGTTTGGATAGAAGAAGAAAGAGATGAGAGTGACAGATCTTTCTACAATTTTTTAAAACATTTTGACTGAAAAATTCTATTATAAATAAGTTCTAAACCAAAACGCATGTATTAAACCCTGGCTGAGTGTATAAGATGTTTTTCTAGTCAACAAGATTATTTTTATCTACGCCTTAGGGGAATGTATAGATTAGATTTAAATATTAAATTTTCATCGTTTTCTTCTTTCTGCTTCCTTAGATGAGATTAAATTAGTCGAATGTCTTTGTTGCTTCAAGAGATATTATTCAAGGAAAAAAATCTCTAAGTGACTAAAATTCTAAGTCAATTTAAAAATTAAAGGTAATGTAACTAGGTGTATATATGTAGCTGATACACATGACAGAATAGTGATCATAATTTTTATCCAGGAAGTAGTGTTCAATATCAACTGGCACTTTCACGAACCTCACAAAATTCTAATAACGATGCAACTTCTATAATCTATACATCTCATGATTCGGTCTTTAAATGTATCCTTCAGTGTGGAATAAAAAGAACTTGATTGAAATGGGGTTTCTCTTACTTTGTATTCAAATAGTTATTTCACCAAATTAAATACATCTTGCTTCAGTGGAAACGTTTATTTATAGTTTAAACATAAAGTAATCTTAACACTTTTAAATAGACCTAAAGAATATAGTGGCATTTAAACAAGATTTTTTTTAAATTATGTAAGCATTTCTTGATCATGTACCATGATACACATGGTAATTAGGATGATGTTGCTATGTGTAGAAATTCCAGAAAAACATAAACTTAAATCAGCATAATATGAGTATTTTAAAAATATTGACATTCTACCACCAACAGTAATCACATTTTACTATATTTCTTGTGTTATTATAAAGGAATCTATAGAATAAATATCAAAATTGTTAGAATATATTATATTTACTTGACTTGTGAATACGTGAAATTAGAAATAATAATTTTTTTAGCTTTCAGATAAAGAAGGCCCTTTCTATAAAGATTGAGCTGTATGCACTGAATCAATATTTATTTTATTTTGAACAAAAATTTATTTGTTATAAAAATACAATCCTCTAATTTGGTTTCCTTGCCACCCTCCAATAACTATATCTAATATTTTGTGTTCAAACGCTCAACAAAAAAGAGTCTAACACTAATTTATATTAAAAATTGTATTTTAGTTAAATCTTAGTTTTAGTTAATTTAAGTTTTAGCTTATAAAATAAATAAGGAAAGAGACGTAATAAAAGAGAATAAAGAATATCTTAAGTAAATGTTTCTAGGGCTGGCCACGTTTGTCCATGTGTTGAACCAACAGGCCTTAAAGAGTTTTAAGAGAAGTGTAGTTTTAGAAGGAAATAATCTGTGACGTGTGAAACAGAGAGAGAAAAATCCCATTCACGAAACAGCTGACAACTTGGTGAATGTGGTCTATTATATTTCCAGCCCACTTCATTATTTTATCATTTCAGTTTTCTTTCCCAAATACATTGGTTTTTGTTTTATTTTGCTAGCGTTAATCCTCTCTGCAAATGTATTTTAATTATTATATTGTGGCTCTTATATCCCCCTTATTTCCCTAGCCATGATGGAACCAACAGACCTTTATTCTAACTCGAGTTTAAAAAAATATAAATTAACGTTTTAATTTAATTTAAATGAAACAAACCATGAAGTGTATGCTTTTAAAATGGATGATTATTTTTATTCCAATGAACAGTAAACAATATATTAATACGTTATTCGTGTTGTGTATTATATTTTTATTTAACTTGTTAATGTTATTATTATGTTACTTAATTAAGTAAATGTTGATAACCTATTCGCGTCCAAATAATTTAAATAAATTATTCTCAAATACAGATAGTTATTTGACACATATTAAGTATTTAAGGTTTTTTTGGCTGTTCTCAGCAAAATTATACTTCTTTTTTATGTTCCGCAATCGATACATACCGAACCAGCAGTCGCCACCATTAGCGATGATACTGTAAACATTTGCGCATAAAGGGCGCCATTTTGTCTGCACAAAGATACCTCCATCCATTACTCTCAGTTTTCTAGATGGGAGGCGCTTCTTTTTAGTTCAAGTAAATATTTATTTATCCTCACGAGGCTTTGTTGACCCGATGAATGCAAATATAAAAAATAAAATAGAAATGTTAAAAATATAGGTGCACTTTTCATTAACATTAAACACAATGATACTAAGCCATAAGCCTTGTGAATAAGAACCAGACTTTTACAGTTTTAAGTTTATTTAAATTAATGTAAGTAATAATAAGTGTATTTATTTTTATAATTAATATATTAATATGTAAATCCATTTATCTTTAGCTAGAATTTTCAATTTCACAATATTTTCAATCAATTTTTTTACCATATTACTTTTAAATTCTATTTGATTTTATTAATAATTGAAAATTGTAAGGAATAGAAATTACTTTTCAATAAACATTATTAGCTCGTATTATATTTTAAAACTATCACTTAATTTGCATTAATTATAAATAAATAAGTCTATGGGTCGAGTGTAGTTATAAATTCAATATTATGGTCTTGTAAATACAATATCTCCAATTATGGCTGACACATCTGATCAATTTTTTAAATACATTTTTTATTAGTCAAATATTCACATTTTGAATTCTATATTTTTTATTGGTATCGTTGGCAGAATCAATTTTAGAGTTTGTAGGTGTAGAACTATTGGCCTATGATTATAACTTTCTTCCGCCTACAAAATAACCACGTATTCTTAAACTATCTCAACTTGAACGTATAATTTTCTCGTAAGTGCTGTCCTCATACTAAATTTGAATAATAATGAGTTGGGTGTATATTTTTAATGATAATTGCTTATAATACCTAAAGGCATATAATGTCTTCATCAAATTGAGATTTTTCTGATAGCACAGACCTAGTGAAAAGGAGTGTTTGAGAATTAAACGTTGTACACTTTTTATTTTTTATAATAATCACTTTAATAATATCAACACAGATTAACGTTATATTTGAATATAATTAAAAACCAAACGATTTGTTTATTGTTAAAAAATATAACAGTAAGCTAATTGATAACTATATTCACTAAGATAGTATTAAATAAAAAGCGAATAGTTAGTCTAACTCTAGAATCTTTAGACCTAATTTCTAATAAGCATGGTTATTAAGGCATATAATATTTTGTTGATATCACTGTTATCCATGGATTTATATACTATTTTACTACTAAAAATGGTATAATTAACTACATAATACATTTTTTAGCATTATTTTTACTATTATCTATTTTCCTTTTTTTAAATTTTTGTGCGATTAAAGCTTCAGCACTGCTTTCATTTTCTAATGATTTACATTCTAAGTACTGTAATGTTATTTTTGCTAAAAATAATGACTTAAATATAAACTTAATATTCGCTGTACTCAGTCTTTCAAATACGTAATTACGTTGACAACTTTACTGTTTATTTTTTAAATTTCAATCACAACTCCTAAAGTTTAAAATATTAATTATTTATTTACAATTAATATATATATTATACATTTAATCTGATTACCTTTATTTCACTATATCAAATTTTCCTTCTTTATTTTGAATCATAGACTGCCAACCCGCCATGCTTATTATTATTTTTGGTAGGTGATTTTAACGCTATCTGCTTTAGAGAGTGGTTTATTTCAGAACTATTATAATCTTAATTTAATTTAAGTTCTTGGACATCTGGCTGTCATTCAAAGAACTAATTGCCCCTAGCGGAAGAGATTATTTTTCTCGTTTGGATATTTGGTACGAAATTTAAAAATTAGTTCTAAAAATGATTTATGTTTATTTGTCAGATTATAATATTAAGTGACTTTTATAATAATTCTATTTCTCATTATCTAAAGAGTTAAGATTTTTTTGTATTATCTCGGCAACCAGTGTTCTCCTTGGTTGGAAAGTATTTTAAAAATAAAGATAACACGTTTGTTAATTGTTAGTTGTTAATGGGTTTTTTTGTTGACTCGCAAAAATTGTTAAAAAATATAAGGATGGATTCCATTTGGGCCATCTTATATATATAATTTTTCTATAATTAAATATAATTTTGGAAGAAAAATCCTCTTTAAAGGTGAGGAATAATCTTCAAGGAAGGGAAGGAGATAGTTTCAAGAAGAATATGTGAGGTATAAAACCTATAATATATAATTGTTACCGGAGCCTGAAATTACCAAGCTACATTATTGGGCGAGACAAAATCATTTATCCATCATCATCCAACTCTTAGAAGTGTCAAGCTATATTTTATTGTTTTATAGGACCTAATATTTTAATCAAATACAAAACCCAAATTAAACATGTTATATTATAATTTCATTCTAAGGAATATTTCTGTAATAATTCATAATTTAATTTTTTTGTTTTGTCATCATATTTCAAGTGTTGCTTCACAATACTTTTATTAATCTTATGTCATAGGAGGCATACCTTATTAGGTAGGGTTTATTAAAAGATTTATTTTTCACAATGATTACAATCACTATATAAATTTCATGGTGGCACTGGTTTATTTATCATATTAATGTATATGGTAAATTTAAACATTGTAGCCCAGGTATAAATATCTTCTGTTGGTTGGATGTCCAAGCCAGGAAGAATAATCTGCTCCAGGGAGTCCTTTGGTGTTAGTGTCCAACAATTTAAAAAAACTTTAGGTAAAGTCCGGGGGTCCTGAGAGAAGGGGTTTTCGTATCACGGCTGAGTTGTTTCTGGATATTTAATTATTAATAAAAATCTACATACTTCAGAAAATAAAAGAGGTTGGTAGTTGGAGTCCAATATTATATTATCAATTAAATAAAATTCATTTATTTATAATTGATCAATATCATAGCACGAATAATAAAAAAATATTTATTTAAATAATATTACTTTTTGTTAAAACCCTCATAAAACTTACTTTTTCAGAATATTTTAGTAGGGTGCTAATGAATATAGCTAACTATAGCCTATTACTAATTAGTCGTGAAAGAGTATTAATATGAAACTATTTAACTAAAGTAATATTTTTCTGAATAATAAAAAATATAATCATTTATCATAATTACCATGACACAGATCACAAAGACCTTAAATAAAATCATATATCCATAATTATTGAATGAATTTAAACTCATAGTTGTCGAATATAACCACTCAATACTCTTCAAAAATAATATATATTACTAACTTGAATTTGTATTTAGTAAAAAAATGTTAGTTGTGTCATATAAAATATTAAAATAATTTGCCAAATAAAATTAGTAACTAAAGATATTCTAAATATTGGCTTTTGCCATAAAATCGTTGTTCATAATAAAAGTAGATTATAAAATTGAAAATAATATATTATTTATTTGGTTATAAAATATACATCTAATATGAAGAGATTGTAACATCAATATAAAATCTGTTTTTGATATACATTAACCTGGCTAAGGACAACTCACTTTACTAAAAATAAGCTTTCAATGAATGGTCAGCAGCTAGCTTTATGATTACCTTATAGATTGCTTCGAGCACTGATGGCACTCTTTCATTAAACTTTATTCTAAGGGAAATTAGATAAATTAATAATTGTATAGTTTCATAAAGAGCTTCATCAATTACATTACTGGCAGTTATCTCTTCTTTTAGATCATGTGTTACATTATACTTATATTATTATCGCCAACACGCTAGATTATATTCAGGGTAGTTAATCTATTCTATTACATACACTCTAGGACTGAGGGTATATTTTTTATTTTAAAAAAAGTTAAATATTTTGAATCTCTGTGAATAATAGTCTAAAGAAAAATGATCAAATTTATTAAGTACTAGCGTGTTTTTGAGAGGTCATTAATGAATGTGGAAACATACCCTTGAATTAGAAATATTTATCAGCCAGAAGCTATAATATGGAAATCAGATTCCAAATGTTTTATGATTTGTATAGACCCTGTTTATAGCTTAATATTACAAAAAATATTTAGTTCTCAAAACGTGTAGAAATAGTCAACTGTTAAAGAAATGTACTAAATCTATTAATTTTCTAGAAGGAGAGCTTGAAAAATTAGATGATTCCAAGTTGCCATATGTTTTGTTATAAAAACTACATACTAATATATTAAGGTATTAACAGGATATCTCAAGAGTTTTGTATAGATACCCGTCAAACTATTTTTTTTTCATGGTCAGCAGAGAATTTCGGCTGTGTTCCAATAACCTAATGGACTATAGCCTTCAACCAGGACTTTGAGTCCTAGCTGTAAGAATAGACTAATTAAACTGGTCCCTGAGCCCATTTCCCCCGTACAAAATGCTCAAAGCGAGAACATGATTGTATCGAGCTAGCCTCTTAAGTATTTTATTTTAGGTTTAGTTACAGTATAAGTTACGGGAATATACTAATATGTGATAGTAAAATGTTCGTAAAAGAAAAAAATATTAAAGCAACAAATTGCTTCTTAATTATTGAAGAGAGTAATGGTTGAAATTACTGTAATAGCGCATCGCCCTAGTAAAAGTTCAGTCAGAATTAAGCCCCCTGAAAACATGATAGATAGTTTGAAATGATCTTTACGCCTGTGTTGCTCTCAAAAGAGACAAGTTGATGCATCTTCTAAGTACACGGAGAAAATGTTCCGGCCATTAACAGCCTACAACCCACCCTTTACGTTCTTTCCCTCCCCTTTCAACCCCTTTCTCAGCTAACAAATGTTCCCACATCTTGTGAACCAACCCCTGCCTCTTTAAAACGTATATACAACCTACCTCCCCCCTTTCCCTTTAAAGAACACACACCCTTGCGTTGTTTTGATGATACAAACTCACCGTTTTCGTCAAATAAAGGGTATGAAAACGCATCCGGAATCTCGTTTTGCAACCTTCCCCCACCTTCACCCCCACTGGACGCTATATAATGCCTCATGTTTAAACCTCACCCTTCCATCTTTTCCTTCCCCCTTTGGAAAACCACTACCTTGTTGTTAATTATTTTTTAGTGTGATGAATGTAGCGATGGGGTGCTAGATCCCACATTAAGTATAAATCTCGATTAAACAAAGAACTTTTACTCCCCATGGATATGCTTCATTAAAAAGCAGGGATCAACTAGAATTGTTTTGTCTAGAATCTTTTCAATATTAGTTTTAGCAATTAAAATTCATTTATTATTATTATTAATATTATTATTTTATTATTATTATTATTATTATTATTATTATTATTATTGGGTATTAGCATCATAATAAAGACGAAATTATTATGTTAGTAAAATCAATTCAGTGCTCATTTTAAATAAGCAATGACTAATTACTTGTGCTTGTTTTTTGTTTTTTATTTATATGAGGTACTTACCGTGCACTTTAAGCACACGACTTATAAACTAACTCAAATCTAGAACAGGCACAATAGTCTAACTACTGAGCTAAGGTTCACAATACTTGTCCTTGCTGATTAAATTAATTGGCATCACGATAGATCTATTGCTTTTAATGAGAAGCAATGTAATTTAATATACATATAAATTGAACTAATTATACATTTATTTCAATTACAAATAATTTAAAAGTAATAACTGCCTATATATATATTTAACTTACTAACCCCATTATAAGCCTTAATAAATTCATTATTTTACTATATATAGATTACTGAAGCATTGACTG
Source organism: Timema genevievae (assembly GCA_902155825.1). Lineage (NCBI taxonomy): Eukaryota > Metazoa > Arthropoda > Insecta > Phasmatodea > Timematidae > Timema > Timema genevievae. Next base: position 7,445 of record CABFWO010000148.1, on the reverse strand, counting down.
TAATGTGGTAGTGTACTTAACTAAAACAATAATGTATTGATTTGTGCTCCTAGCTACATCAACTCTTTTTAACATAGCATCTAAAGTATATGATTTATTAAGGCTTATAATTAATTATGTTATTAATTTAATAACATCCTGTGTATTTTTAACATCAATAGCGTTCCAAATTGAAGGTCCTGGGTTCGATTATTATTTCCCGTTGTTATTTTTCAATCTATTAAAATTTACTCAATGTTTTAAGTAATATGGGACTAGAATAATCCAATATTTTAAAAATAATGTTTTTATAATGTTTTCTTTGATATTTAGAGCTCAAGTTAAATACATAAAATAATTAAGTAAAATAAAACTATATTATTTAAATATTAATTTATCCTATCCTAGTTAATTTAAAACATTGACTAAGTTTTCTTATATTAAAAAATGACACATGAATATGGGAATCGAATATGGGACCTTTGCCTTGGAACACCAATGCTTTACCACTGAGCTATCCTAAGGTCCCATTTCCGATCCCCATGCCAAGGTGTCTTTTTTAAATGTAATCGAATATAATTCAGATACGGCTAGTTTTCCTAATTCTAATAATAATTCATTCCCAATGCTTCTTCTTTTATACTTAATTTTATAGTTTTACTTTCTTCCATCTGAATATATTATTAAAAATTATGTCCCATTTGTTCTCCCATTAATATCTCAACGCTTATGAAGGCACACTAACTTTAAATTAGGTGAAAGTATTAAAATATTTAGGAACTTTTTCTCTTAAAAGAGATACTTTCAACTTCAATAAAAAGAGTAATATTTAGAATTGCCGATTAATTTTGTCATATAAAATATAATACATTTTAATTGAGACTGTAAATTGTTTAAGGACATTCTAAAGCCCTGGGTTATTCACACCTGAGATTACCAAAGAACTGATTTGATAATATTTTTTATTTTTTGCATCGGAGCAACACAAGCTTAATGTAAATAATTAGCTTGTATTAAAACATTGTTTTTTAAATATTTGATATTTTTCACATTAAAATACTTGACCAAATCATAGTGTCTGAAAGCTAAAAAAAATTAAATTGAATTGTAATTAACCCATAGATAACTATAAGATTGATGAATTGACGATGCCGGGATTGAAACTTGAGACCCTTATTACATTTTGAGCACGTACTACTGACTGTGGTAAGGTTTTTGGAATAATGTCAGTGTATTCGGCTAGATTTAGAGCCCTTGACCTGATCCCTAACGGTGACAGCTTGACTACCACTTCAGTTTAAACAAAAGTATATTATTGTAAAATAAATAATAATGTTTAAATAAAAAGGTTTTTTTTTCAAATATTTAACACTGTCTTGTCAATTGCAACAAAATCCAGCCTATTTACCTATACAAACGAGGAAGTATATTTGTCTCCAAATGAATGTAAAATTGTCTAAACCTTGTACATATAGCCAGCATTACTATATATTTTGTGTGTGAATGGGATGTATATATTAACATAATTCTTCAATTTTCAACCTCACAATTGCTCTTCAATACCCTTTGATGTGTAGATCGAGCTACACACGCTGCAAATTAAAATTGCCACCACACATAAACGTGATGTGCTATTGACCCATAGTTTTTTTTTAAATTAATTTGAATCATTTTTGTAATTTATTTCACATAATATACCCAAAACAATTAAAAATAAATAAAGATAAAACTTTGTCATGTTTGACTTTAAATATTTCAAATTATTTAATAGGTTATATTTATCTTTTAATCTTGGTGTAAAAGATATCCGTTTCAGACTTTGCAGGTGTTGTTCTTGTCTGTTACTACAGAACTAATAAGACTATTATCCTCTCCCACACAATTGGAACAAGACTTATGATCTGATGTATTTATAATCTCGTGAAAATGAGTCACAAAAAAAATTTTCAAATCTTGTATAAGAAATTGTTTTTATTTTATATTTCTTTTACTAGCTACGTCAGTGAATTTTAACATGACAAATAAGCTAGAAAATCCCAACTAAGTTGGGTGAAAAAAAATTGCAACGCTAATGGGGATACCAATGGGTCAGAAATAGTTGGTAGGTGTGCCCATAAGTGACTGTAGGCCACTACATTTTAATAGTGGATAGCCTTTAACGATACACTGGACTTTCGGAGACAAGTAGATCAGAACTATAAACGTTATAGGGTGTATTAAGGTGGTTTTTTTCTCGTTGGCTTAACTCACTCTCTCCAGCCAAATGAGGATTAATTTACTTTTAAATATATCTTCCTCATCCTTAATTAGTTCACTTAAGTATAGCCTTAACAGGCAGTAAGAATGGGGTTAATAAAAACAAAGATTCTGAAGGGGAGAAAAAATCAAGACAACCATTCAACGTTTACCGCCCAGTGCTTCTCTCTGACTTCTACCGTTTGTTCTATCACATGCCATTTAAAATCTTCCGCCAAACGCCACTTCTGTGTTCTTCCACAGAAACACGCCGTTTCATTTTATGTCGCAAGTAAACATAAGTCAGCCTTGTGAGAATGAGCAGACAACCACAGGATGATAATTCCGTTTCCTCGAACTTTTCCTTCGGTTTCTTTTTTTTTTTTTCTTTTTTTGTTTCTTTGGAGGAAAACTAAGAAGGAATGGCGCCGTCAAAATGTGGAAGAATAAAAGAGAAGATTCAAGGAAATAAGATGGCAACCATGACGAAAGAACGTTTTTCTAAGCAGTCGGCATAGTATAAGAGTGAATGAGGTAAATACGGCAAGAATAACGTTTTATTTATCTTTTCTTGTGGTTTAACAGCGATCGACGGCCCTCACAAAGTTTATGACCTGACAGAGAATGAATGAGATTCCTTTAGAAGGCAGCCAGCCATCCATCTATCCATTGGGTGATAGCTTGGAACAGCACATGAGTATTACAATATGGTGGTGATGGGAGAACCCGGCCAGCGGGCTTGACATGGACTTGATATTAACAATGGTTACTATCGATCGTTCGTTCGTTCGTTCGTTCTAAGCCATTGAATAGTATAAAAAATCTTCTATGAATGGTCTAAAGCGTCACTCTTGAAATATACTAGATTAACGATTACAGGGAGATCGGGGCTCGAGTCCCAGTTGGGTGCACTGATGGTGGCTTTTACAAAATGGTTATCCATTCTTCCTCTATGAGAATGCAGGTACACTTCTTCTTAAAAAACCTTCCTTTTCCCTAACACATTTGTATGATTAGTACATGTGTGTATTATCAAAACTGGTAGTAAGACCTAGGGCTGAGAAAGAATAATTAAAAATATAATTGCCAACTAAATGCTGAGAGAACCACAGGGTATACTATCAATTTAATTTGATATTTATTTTACCATGTAACACAATAAATTGTAAAATAAGAATTGTTTGTATTATTTCCTGATGAATAAATACAATATTATATCATTTAAATTACTTTTAATGTGTAAAGTATTTAATATATAGAATAATAAGACTGTATGAATAATCATTGCAAATATAGCCTTTTATGAATTAAATTTTGTAATGTAAATTTAATTATTTGTTAAATGGTTCATATATTTATACATTATTAGTTTGAATATTGTAACGGCTATCTATAGCAACTATTGTGTTACTTAAAATAATAGATTCTGGTTGAGTAATATTATATATCACTAGATAAAATAAAATGATACTTTTGTTTCTTTTAAAATTTTTGTAGCTAAACAACATAAGGATAGTGGCTCTTGTTTCTCTTTCGATTATTCCTATGCCTTACTAATTTCATGTAGAGTATTTCTGGGACCATGTGCTATTATTTTTATTATTGTTCTATTCTGTAAAGTTTTTTTTTTAATTTGACTTGAGCAGTCATGTGCTGCCTTGTTGCTACTTGTGGCTTTATTGTTTTACATGTACCTAACACCTTACTACATTTCGAATTGAATTTTGTCCAGTAAATTTGCTAACCATTTCTGAAATTACGTTAATCTTCTTATTTAGGGAGGCTGACACATTCATATATATATATATATTTTTTTAAATTTACATATTTTGAACAATTTTTAAATAAAATTATTTTTATTTCTTTTACAATGTTTATAATTAATTAAATAATTTAGAGTAGTACCATATTATTTATTTATTATGACGAAAGGCCTAAATTGACAAGTGTCATATGTTTAAGTGTCATATATTTAAGTGTCATATATTTTATGCATGATCTTATTATTTTGTATTTATATCAGTGTAACCTTAATTTAAATAAGTCAACTCACACATATACATATATTATTTAGTAAATAAATATATACACAAAAATAAATATGTATTTATATGTAGTAAATAAATATATACACAAAAATAAGTAGTAAAATAATAGATATGTACTTATGTGTAGTAAATAAATATATACATATAAATAAAGATATAAACAGTAATAATAAATAGATTAATACATATTATATATAAATAATATAATATATATTTATACATATATTATTTATATTAATATAATAAATATTTTTTGTCTGTCTTTCATGAGCATAGCGCGATATCTATCCGATGCAGAGGATTACAATTTTAAGAATCAAAAGCATCTCTGCACAAAAATTTACACTTATAAGCTGGAATTTACCATTTTGATTATAACCCTTTAATTGATTAAAAACTAATTCTAAAAAAGAAAAAAGGTCATGGCCCATGTAGGTTTAAAAGGCACTAACTACTTTAAAGTTAACTCCCACGTACAATTATTAAACTAAAAATATTTCTACTGGCAACACCAGGTAATTCAACTAGTATATTAAATAAATAGATTATATATATATATATGTATATGAAGCTAGTGAGCTACGGTTGAGGTTGGTTGAACTTTGAGGAGGTGCACCCGTATTTTTTGGAGGGAAAGTAGAAAACAACTTTGGGAAAAACCACTCTCAATACCCCCGATTTAGATTCAAACCTCGATTTCCCTATCATCTGCAGTCTAGTCTATTGCGAGAGTATCGCGTCAGACCATGTGGCCACCGAGGCAAGAGAGAACATAATATCTACCATACATAGGGATAGTCACGTGTGACCAAGAATGTGATAGCTTCACATGGCCACGTCGATAGTTTTGCCGGCAGAGACAGAATGTGTCCCTTGTCACCTCTACTTGTTAAACCAGTTAGTGTTGCAGACAACGAGCTGCTCTAAAGGGACGTATTCGGCTAAGTAGTACACACAACTATACTCAAATATGGTTAGAAACAAAATGTACCTAAGCCCGAGGGAAATGAAGACTGATAAAGTTATCTCACGTCCTGGCTTGATTTAAAGGCTCCACTTAAATGAGTTAAGTAATACTGTATTAACCCTTTAGTATGTATATTTATTTACTGTGCATACATAATATTCATTTATCAAGTGTGCTAAGATCTTATATAACACTTCGTGTTAATATAAACTCGATATAATTATACCTAACTTAATTTTTTTTTAACGATCATGTAAGGAAACTATATATGTAAGATTTTGTTAGTTTCCAGCTGTTTATAAAGATGAATTTAAACCAATAGTAATCATTTAATTCCATTGAACCTTGTTAAATTATTTCTAGGTCATCTGAGCTCAGCTAAGAATACTTAAGTGTACCAAGTACTGCCATGTTATCTTAACGCTCGCTTAGGTAATTTTAATTTAGAAAGACCCCCTATGGCCTGGTTACGATTCAATTAATTATAATACTGCTATTTCAGTTTATTAAAAATGAGTTTGTCAGGTATTATAAACTTGAAGATGTTCAAACTTAAATAAAAACATTTAATTGTTCCCACTACTTTCAACCATCTCCCCTTTTATGATAAATTTCACCCGTATTTTCACTTTATTCTATAAATTCTCTTCTTCCCTCTTGTTTTCCAGGCTTACGTTGAAATAGAAAAGCTGCCTGATTAATGCATATACACATTTATGTTCAAAAGATTATGTGTGGAATTCCTATGCATATCTCATTTAAAATCAACTCAAACTAAGTATGTACTTATCAAGAAACAGTCGTGGTAAGTTAATAATTTTGTAAGGATACTTTAAACTTTTATCATCTCAAGCCATTAATGTAAATATGTGGACTGTCCATATTGTTAGAAAGGCCAGGGACACAAAAAAAAAAACAATAAAAAATTGAATTGAGCAACCCATTTCAGGAATTATTAATCGGGAAATTATATACAAGATTTCAATTCAAACATAAAACGTATCTATATATGTTTTATACGTTCTTTATTTGATTAAATTGAAAATGAGTTTAGTCAAAAGGGTTTACAAACTATCATATATATTTTTTTCCAGAACATTGTAAAACTGTTTTAGAGGTCTCAATACCTTACTGTAACGTTATTTGCTACCCTACCATGTATTTTCTTATATTTTTATAATTTTATAAATAGTTTCCAATTTATTTTCGTTTTAAATTATGCGCGTCAAAGTTCGGCCGCAGCTTAATGCGCTGTGTTGCTGCGTGACAAAATAATACTATTTACATCTTTTCAAAATAAAAAAATCTGAAGGAAGAACGTCTAAAATTGTTTTAAAGAATTTAAATAAGGAATTTTGGCCTAAGGAATAACACTTATCTTTTTATTAAACATATTTATCCTTCTTAGAAGTTTGTTGACTCTTCTTTATTTATTTTCAACGTCAGCCATGATTTATTTCAAGGCATACGCAGATCTGTTAAACAAGTGAGTGGCGGTTCTATATACTTTGCCTATATATATTTTTTCTTTTATTCTGGTATTATGAACTCCTAAATCTAACCATGTTCGGAGATTTTTATTTTAATTGATTGATTTGGTTTAAGAATGGATGGAATAAAATATATTTTATTTTGTCATATTAGAATTTTATTTACTCGGAATTCCATAGTTTAGGATTGGAATGTGGTAGCAAGGAAACAATAATAATAACAATAATAATAATAACACAACTAGATCTCAATTTTTTTTATTGTTGTCTAAATTAGTGCATTTTATTTTAATGATCAATTTTATTTCATTCATTCATGTTTTATTTTAAGTATGCTTTCAAATCTTGTAGAGACTTACGACACACCATTGTTGTAGGTAAGGTAGTGTAATTATCATTAACATTGTAATATCCAGAAAAACATTCCTAAGCACACCCAGTGTCTCGAGTATTAAGAGCCATCGGGCCTCTGTCAAAGTTAGCCGAGCTGAAAGTTGTTATTTATTTATTATTCTTTTCTCCTAGATCCTAGGAGTGGCAATCAGTAAATACATAATTTAAATCATCTTGACGTTACCTTTCGTTGTATAAATATATTTGGAAAAGAAAACTTGTATTATTAGAGTTACACATATATATATATACTAGCTTTTGCCCGCGGCTTCGCTCGCGTTAATGTAGATTTTATCAATAAATTCAGGTTATCGATTGACACAGGAAGTATGA
>CABFWO010000147.1:470674-486041 GCA_902155825.1 Timema genevievae | reverse complement strand
TATGTACTTGTGTGCTTTTCAGTGCTGGCCTGTTATAGGTCTTACGACTGTTGGTCGGCACTATAATAAAGGAAATTGAAATTGAAGTTATTATTATTACTATTATTATTTAATAAAATAACTCAACAACTTGAGGGAACGCGCGCTGTGAGTGGACGTTGCAGCTCTCAGGGGCAAATCTAAATTGGGGTAAAACGAAACGCTTATTTAGGCCTAGATTCGAACACAGATCTCTCATTGTATAATCTAAAAATCTTGTAACGAGTGTCGGTTTTTTGGTAAGATAATTTTAATGTTTATTTATTACACCTTACAGTGGCTTGCAAGCCTCAGTTATGGGATCATCATTTAATCTTTGTAATAAGGTTGGTTAAAAAAAACTACGAACACTTTTCTCTAAGATTGTATTTTTTTTAATGATCAATTTAGTAAATAATTGCTACGATGCACCGCACAGAATTTCGCTCTCTCTTATCTTAAAATTGATACATTTACTAAAAAAACTAATAAGATTTGTGAAACAAAATAATAAATATGTTGCATAAATAGCTAAAATGAAATAATATACACTGTTACAGCAACATCGAGAAAACAGGAATCTCTGTCCCCCAAAGAGTATTACGTTCAATTTCAAATTTCAAAGATATGAATACAAAATATATATTTATAGATAATAGCTAAGAAAATATTGTTTTTATTAAATATTTTTCAAATAAATGGTTTTTGATAATAATACAACTTTCTAATGATGAGTTATTTCGTATCTCAAATAGTTGGGGAGCTATGAACAAAATTGGAAATTTCCGTTTTTTTTAAAGTACCCTTAAATTAATTTTTATTGGAGAATGAGAGTTATAATTTTGTTTGTAATGTTAAACGGTGCCTAAATACAAAATTTAATCAAAATATTTTGAGCGGACTTCGAGAAAATCGATTTGTCTCTTTTTTACCTTCTGTAAAATACCCTTAAATCTAGGGTTGGATATATAAGTCCAAAAACTCCTAGGATGAGCCTTATGAAAGTCCTAGATACCAAGTTTTAGCCGGATTGGTAAAATGGTTTCAGCTCTAGATTTAAATACAGGCACACAGGCAGATACACTAACACAAAGACAGACACACAGACTAGCGGCATTGCAAAACCGAATTTTTCTCTTTCAAAGTATCATGAAACGTCGAAATTGATCCAAATGTTGAGTTCTATTTTTCCTACGATCACAATATTTCTCTCTCCGAGGAGTCGAGGTAGAGTAAAAGATATAAATATACGAGTATATACCATGATTCTATAACAATATCTATTTCAAGCTTGACACTTTTTTTTTTTTTACGATCGTAAAGCAACTTTTCTTCTCAAAGGCGGACAATCCAAAAGAAACCCAAACCACCTCTGTGTAACATACAATACATTCGTAACAGAACAAAATATCTTTGAGGAAGAGCATCATATATTATATTCTTGTTTCACATAAAAAGATTTGTTCAAATTTATTCTTTTTTGTGTTATTGTCGTATTTATTTGTGTGTGTTTATTATCATTGTGAAGAAAGAGAAAAAAAATGTTTATGTTTATGTTCAGTCCACTCGTACATTAGGATTAAGTAGAGCGAGTACAAAGATTTCAACTGTCACAATTCAACTCGCAGTAACGATGCTTTTAATAGAACTTGACTACAAAGTCAGACTAACAAGATGAAAGAAAGAATAAATGTTAATACTCACAAATTTAACTATATAAGTATATAACCTTGACAGTCTCGTTAGAAAAGTGAAATTTAAAATGTATGCTTTATTGTAAATTCAAAAAAAAAAATTATGTGAATAAAATAGAATAGTCTACCCCTTCCCGATGTGTAAAATAAAAAAGAAACGCTTCAGTGGCCACATAATCTAAGGTGCTACTCTCGCATTAAACTAGACTGCTGATAACGGGTAGGTCAAGATTCAAATCTCAGTAGGGTGTACTGAGGGTGATTTTTCCAAAATGGTTTTCCGCTCTCGCGCCACGCAAATGTGGGTATATTTCCTCAAAATATAGCCTTCCTAATCCCTTAAACTATTGGCGTGGCTTGTAAAAGCGGATAACCTGAACGGGTAGTAAGACGCGGTGCTAAGAGAAAACTATTGATAAACTATATACATCATTAGGTTAATTAATCATATTTAACTAAAATGTAGAAAAATTAAATAAGGTAGTTTAATACTGTAGTCAAAATAACTTCCGTTTAAATCAAAATGGTAGTCAATGACAAATTAATTATATCAATAACACTTTAATATTGTTTACGTTTTATACAAATTTTGAAATTATGGTTTTTTAATCATTCATATTATAATCTAAAAATTCTACTCTAATTATACTCAGTGGGAAATGAGTTGAAATTTTTTACTTTATTTTTCTAAAATATAAATACACACTTTTCTTAAATAAACAACAAATAAAATGCTTTCTTTAGTAGATTAAATTAAGCAGTACTTTTCACATAGAATGATAAATAATATAATAATAATTATGTCAAGACTATCTTACAAAATATTATCTAATAAAGACAGACAAATTAAAAAGTTATGATATGATATGGTGATCTAGACAAGTAAAGATTTTTTACACTTTGCAAATGCATACCTTGGTGATAACGTGTTCTAAGGCATAATAATTTTAATTCACTGACATTTTTGTGACTGGGAGGTTAGGAAATCAAACCTAGGTCAGATGCATTAGAGGGTGTATTTTCAAATTGAATTTATTCCGGTTGTTTTAACATCCTTTTCCCATTATAACGTAGATGCCTTGTAATCTTAGTGTTAGAAAAGTAGGTCCTTGATTATAAAAGAAAAAAAATCGTACAAACTCGTAATATAGAAATAAAAATACGTTTTGCTTTGTGATCTTCGTGCTGTGAAGAAGCGAAAAAAACCCAGGGATTTATTGTAATACTAATATAACTAGTTTGCCACAGTAAATGAGGTAAAGTATGATTCTTGTAAGAATACACTTTAAAAAATATACTAATAAATTTTTTCGCTCTCAGTATTGTTATTATTTTACTCTATTATTATGTAGTAATATTTAATAGGTATTGATATGATATAATCAAAAGTAACAATTGCTGTTAACACGACTTTACATATAAAAATAGTTTTGACACAAGTTTTAAATGACTTAAAAGTGTTTTCCTATCCAAATAAGACTGTAAATATTCAGCTCTTTAGAGTTTCTAGTAAAATAATTTTTAGTCACAAATATATTAAATAGAATGGCTAGACTTGAAACTGTATGAATATAATTTCAGAGCCATAGATTTCTAAAATTATCTGTTAACAGGAAGTGTTTTTAGAGAGAAAAGATTTAAAAAAATTGTGCATTAATGTATATGATGACAAAAGGACACAAACGAAATAAAAAATACAATAGAATACATGGAGCATGTTTAGCTGAAGTATTGTTGATGAAGGTGTGACCACGTGGAGCTGTCCTTCATAGCAAATAAAAAAAACAACCTTTACATTCATCCTTTGGCATGCTAACTGCATGCCATGTGTGAGTGTGTGTGTGTCGAAGCTCGTCCATCTCTACGTGTGATGATAGTTTTAGTCAGAACGCGGGCGGTGTCATGGACACAGCTGACGGACCATCCTCCACGCGCGATGCGGTATCCTGGTTCAAACCGAGCACGGAATATACTTACCACCCTGGTGTGACGTCATCTTCAGAGGTGGGTGCCTTCACGAATTTGGTGCCGGCGCAGTTCACCGAAACACTCAGCCCCGGTTCAGAGGCGCAACCCCTAGAAGTCCATCGACAACCGAGATGCAGCGTCTTCACGTCCTCAAAGCTGACGTTTCCGTCGAGAAAGTTAGATGGCTCCCGTCAGCATATAAAAAGGCCTATGAACGCTTTTATGGTGTGGTCTAGGATCCAAAGGAAAAGGATCGCGTCAATCAACCCTAAGATGCACAATTCGGAGATCTCCAAAAGGTTAGGGGCCGAATGGAAACTTCTCAGTGAGGTGGATAAGCACCCTTTCATTGACGAGGCCAAACGGTTGAGGTTGCAGCACATGCAGGACTACCCCGATTATAAGTATCGCCCCAGGAGGAGACCGAAGCCGGCATCTTTCTCCGGGGAGGCCAGTAGTCTCCGGATGGGTGTCTCACCTAACAGCAGCACGTACACCTACCCTTCGTTCTCTTACATCGATCCTATGGAGGCTTTATCCAGAAGTCTGTACGTGGCTGCCGCAAGTAATATTCTCTCTGGAAATCACGTTACGTTGCCTTCACAAACTCCACCCTCGAAGCTGAGTATGTTAGAAGAGAGAATGAACAAACTTGGACCATATTTCCTTCACAGGAGCACCAACGTCACTGAATTACCTTCGAACGATTCGGCCAGACCTAATCTACCATTTCCTTACAACAGTTCATCTCACCTAACTGTGGACACCACAACTTTTGATAATAATGTTACGTCAATGGTACCAAAATCAACTCATTCTGAGCCCGGATTCCAACCGTTCTTCTTTTCTTCGATTAATACTTTAAAATAAAATGGCGGCCACCCCCCAACCCTCTTTCCAAACCAGATTGAGGTGCTGGTTTTACTTCTTCATGGTAACAATAATCCCAAACTAAAATTATAATCTTCACGTATTTTATCATATTGGCTTTGGGTATCATCTTGCGAGTGCGTGTATGCGTCCTCGGTGGCTAAAATATTGTGCGTTACTGTGAGACAAACGTAATTAATAAAACATTATAAACAATTTTAGCTAAACGTACACGAATAAAATAAAAAATCAGTAAAGTTTTCTCATTAAACAAAACAAAATAAAGGTTTTTAGCTAGGATAGTAACGAGCAGGGTTTATCAAACTGTGGTACGCATAGCCACAGAGGTACGTGATCTATTTTTATTAAATATAAAGTATGTTTTGACAACATTAAGTCTTTATAAACAAATTAACACAGATTTTGACGTGATGTAAGTTATTTTTATAAGCCTTTCCCTCCTTTTGTTGTAGCTTTGTTTATATTGCCCCTAAAGCTTTATTAAAATTCGGAACAACCATTTATACTTTACAGTATTTGTTCCCTTTTAATTAACGGTGAGCTGGAAAAGTTATGTTGGTTATAACATAGTTACATATGGAGTAAGAGACTGACGAAGGTTTGGGAAACGCCGATATAGGATATTAAAAGTTTGTGAAAATACCAGGTCAGCAGATCGAAATCCTCTTGAGTGTAGCGGGCTCGTTTCCAGTAAAGGCCAGCAGGGTTAGCGTTCATCTAGCACGAGACAGAATATTCTACGCTCTTAATTTCATAGGAAGCCCGTTATTTTAAAACTGGAAACTTGTATTACCACAGTGGTGAGGAAAACATATTACTACTTACATTATTAGCCCGTTTAATTAAATGTGTAAGGATAAATAAATAAAGTAATCCCTAAGTTAGTATTTTTGGAAGATTTTGATAACTTTCCAGACTATCTTTTTAATTGGTAAACCAACTAAGACATGGTTCTTAAATGCCAAATTTTAGTGACTTTCAATCAATGTTGGTAGTCAAAGGTGGGCTTCCTATAAAAATCAGGGTTTTGATAATAATTGTATTTCCATTTTAACATTGTGAAATCCACTTTGGTGGCCGCATGGTCTAGGACGATATTATCGCAGTAGACTAGACTGCCGATGACGGGGATTTTGAGGTTCAAATCTTGGTTCGGTGTACTGAGGCTTTTTCCTAAAATGGTTTTCTATTCTACCTCCACGCAAATGCGGGTACGCATCCTTTAAATATAACCTTACTAATCTCTAAAACCACTAGCGTGATTAGTACGTAAGCGAATGGGTAGTAAGATGCGGTGCTAGTATATATTTAAGTTATATATACATAAACAAATAAGTAATATTATCAATATATCACAAGTGATTTCCTATCTCCCTTTATTTAATTCAAATATCACCTGCTCCAGTGAACGAATGGTCTAAGGCGTCACTCTCGTGTTGGACTGGCCTGATTGTGACGGTGAGATTGAGGTTCAAATTCCGATTGAGTCTACTGAAAGTATTTTTTTCCTAAATGGTTTCCCACTCTCCTTCCACGCAAATCCTGGTAGATTACCTCTAAAATGACTCCTTCCTCATTTTTGCTTCATTAGAGTAATTATCATATATGCATACAACCTGAACAGGTAGTAAGACGCAGTGATAAAATAAAACATATCAAATAATACAATATCTCTTTCTCCTTACTGTCCACATATTTACAGTAAGAATAGTAATTTTAATGTTAGGCCTATATTAGTATACTGTTAGGAATAACCGTATCTGACATTCACAAAAGTTAGTCGACTAAACCAAATGTTAATATATTCAAATGCCAGGCTATGTGATCCGGAGATGTCAAAATCAATAGATATTATCAATACCAATAAAATAACTCTAATAAATACAGTAAAGTATCAATCATCAAAAAGTATATATGTCTTTTCAAAACTGTTCTTCGTACCAGAAGCCTTACTTTTCTCACCAATTCTTCGAATTTTTTTTAACGTCTTGAAACACATTTGCCTACTTTCTAAGTACACGCAATTTATTTTTATATCGCGTATGTTATTTACACATACGTTTTCAAAATTGTTTCTTTCAATATTTGGTTTCAATCTCTAACAGTGTTTCTAATGAATGTTTCAATGAAACAGTTTTTTTTTAATTATTTTAATGGTGTATTTTGGTTCATGATTCTAGAACATAATTAGTGATTCCTTAAGATATATCTTTGATGCAAGGGAAAAAGAGTATAAGTCAAAAAATGTAACTTGACTTATACTAAATTATACAACTAAAAGAAAACAAATGTACTTATACTATAAAGATCAAATAGAAATTTTCCACCAATTAACTTGTGTTTGACTTATACTACTTGTACCAAATGGTACTTCTTGCCAAGGAGAATGTAAATATTGACTTATACTTTTTTTCCTTGGGACCAAAGATATATTACAATAACAAAAATGTTTTTGGCCTCAATTTGTTGTTTAGTAAGTAACATTTATTTTACCATGACATGAAATATTTTGGTTATTTATCTATCTATCTATATATAGATATATATTAATATTAGTAGTTTTGTGTAAGAAGGTTAAAGCCTAGGGAGACTTTGCTCTAAAATTAATATGTGATATATAACACAAGGCAACGGATAAATCTGGTTACTTAGTTGGCAGGCCAAATATTGTTGTGGAAAGTTAAATCCTAATTGTTCGATTACCAAATCATTGTGTCATTTTTCAATATTTCTTTTAATTGTGAGCTTACAAGTTTATTTATTTATGAATTTCAATTTAGCAAAGTTTTGTATTACGAAACTAGGTCAAATCCAAAAATCGACCAACAATTGACCAAACTACTAATCGAAGGCGTGAAAGAACAGCCTTGAAAAAGCCCATTTTATCTTCTCCCTCTATTCGTGTTACTTACCCACCAGAAATAGTACAATAAATTGGCACCAAATGATGAGTTCATTTGTTGGTGACAAAGAATTCAAAACAAGAATGGCTCATTGTTGCGGTTTAATGACATGACTGCCTTACACCCGGACAGAATGGTGAACTTGCCGTGGGTGCGTCCAACATGGAACTTTCGCATTGTTGGCAGAATTCATTGTTGTGACCTTGTTCTTTTTTTTTCCACCTCGGAAGTTAAACAATAGGCCTTTATATCTAATTTGCTGATTGCTATGTTAACTATTTCTGGTAGTCTTTGTTTTCTAGTCATTGTTATATCATATTATATACAAAGCATTGAAAAAAATGAAATAAAATAGAAAAACGTGTTGTATTGATGAATATATATATATATATATGTATAAGTAATATAATAAACAACTTTTTCGAGATTGTAAGAGTAAGAAAAGTTTATTTTTGTTTTTTATTTATATATATATATATATATATATATAAATAAAAAACAAAAATAAACTTTTCTTACTCTTACAATCTCGAAAAAGTTGTTTATTATATTACTTTTATATTACTTTTATTTGGGTGACCTGGTGGTCTAGGGGTAAGGTGTCAGACTTCTGTGCTGAGGGTCCGGGGTTCAATCCTCGGTCCCGGCACAGATTTATCTGATTGCCAAACCCTTCCTTCACCTCTGACAAGAAGTGTATTAATCACAACTTGTGAACGTGAGGAATGCCAGGCCTCTACCGTGGTTCGGATTCCACGTTAAACTGTAGGTCCTCCATTTCATCTCACAATCACCCTACCATTGCACATTAGCGTAAGTGCGTGTAACCCGAACGGGTAGTAAGATGCGGTGCTAATAATAATAATAATAATACTTTTATTTGCACTATATACATATCTCTAACTAGGCACATGGACAAAAAGTGGTAGAAGATAGGAGGTTTGAGGGTTGGACCACTTTTCCCCTTTCCAAAATTTGAATTAATATCACATTTAAGTGAAATTAAAATGCATATTTTCAAGACATTAAGTGAAAAATATATACTTTTATATATTCTTAAATTAAGATAACATTATCTATGTCTATTTAACTATAGTAATCTATGTCAACGTGCAATACAGGTGATCGTGTTGTGTGAAGGTCGTATTACACACTCAACCGACTTCTTGGTCTAAAAGCCAGCGCTACTGGCTACTGATTTAGATTTCCCGGGTTTAATTCCCGGTGGTACCATAGGTATTTTTCTCGAAGAGGAATTGTTCCTATTGTTGGCATGGTCTGGTTAATTAAGTATAAGCTGGTTTTAAGACTAACGCCATATAATCATCATCATTATCATCTCATCGGGCTGAAGTAGCCGTACCTTCACGGTGCCCCAATCTCAGAAGACGGTTACATATTCACCACTGCCAGTAGAAGAGCAAGAATATCTAGCAGTCAAATTCTAAATGGCGCACTCTAAAAGAAATAAAAACATTTCCCACAGATTTCCTTGCAGGTCTACTGAGTTTGGCTTCCTCATGGGTAAGTTTCTTGAGGCTGTTATCTATTAGACGTAGGACCTTCTCCATAACTTTCTTCAAAGGGTAGGTAGTATTTAGAAGAATTTTACCCGTATTTACGTGGAGGTAGAGTAGAAAACCATTAGGAAGAAATCACCCTCAGTACGCCCGACTGGGACTCGAATTACGATCTCCTAGTCATCAGCAGTCTAGTATATTGCTAGAGTGATGTCTTATATCGTGCAGCCACCGAAGTAGGTTCCCTTTTGTTGCATCGTCCTCTACTTCGTCTTTTAAATGTATTTACTAAAGTGTCCCAAAACCTTTTCCTTGATGTTTTTTTTAATTAAATATTTCTGAATCTTAGCTCTCCATAAACACGGCATAGTTTAATAAATGGTCAGTTACTAATGTCAAAAACTACTCAGTTTAGCATATAAAGTCAGTCAAGTTAAAAAAAAAAGGAACAGTCACAGCTACAGTAGCTCCATGGCTTCTTTGGTGCTGACTGACAGTTCACAGCTGACTTCTGACAGTCAACATTTAGGTGTATACCTAAATGTTGACTGTCAGAAGTGACATCTGCTAAACACATGTTTTTTGCAGATCATATGGTTCGTAGTAGGGATACAAAATTTGATCCAGTAGCTTTTCAAAGCCGTCAGCTGTGAGCTGTCACTCAGCACCAAAGAAGCCATGGGGCTACTGTAGAACACAACAGTCCGCAGTCCGACAACCGATGAGATGATGCTGGAAAAACAAGCGCTGGCAGGGATAGGCAAATGCGCAAGAGCATAAAATATCTTGGAGATATCCAAGCTGCTATCAGACACACAGACTTACCATTTTTTAAATACCATAATATCTAACCATTTGGCTATCCATAGAGATGTCGACATGGTCTCCCTCACATGATTTTGCCGTAGCAGCTTCCCAATGCGGCCTTAATACAACAGTTTTTAAACCACATTGTAGAGGTCGTCTCACTCTGCTCCCGAAGTTGAATTCTAGATATAAGATAGAGAGAGAGAGAGAGAGAGAGAGAGAGAGAGAGAGTGGGATGGAAACAATTATACCATCTACCACTGAGCTATCTAGGAGTCATCCCGTGCTCAGGGTCATTCTTCACTCATAGTTTAAGGCTGTATTGATTACTTGGCAGCATAACAGCCCTCCCGAGTCGCAAATGGTCTGTGGTATCTGATAGCTCTCGATAGTATTGGTCGCTCATGGTAGCTGACGGTTTCCACGCGTCCATCACAGACTCAGCCTTAAACTATAGCTCAGGGGTATAGCATTGGCATGTTAAACTTAAGATCCCGGGTTTAATTCCCTTGGTCAGGTGTCATTTTCCAAGTAATTTAAATTATATATATATATATATATCAACATAGATAATATACTTAAATTTTAATGTTGAAAAACTTTTATCATTGTTCATGTTTTCACCATTATTAAATATATATATATATAGATTCCGTAATTGAGTAGGATTAGATCTGAGTCCCTTTTTTAGGGTTACAAAAGCTTCCCTATAGAACTAATGACATTCTTTCTTAATGTGAAAAGTTACGTAACACAGGTCGGAAAGAGGGATGGTTCAGACTAAATGTTCACTTGGTGTTATATGAGGGAGGGAAGTGTCAATAAAGGTAAGCAAAAAGCGTTACTTAGTTTATGCATGAACCCAAATACAATGAAAAGAGTAGTTTCAAAGATCCTGGATTCAATTTACGTGTATAGAGCGTCGTTTCTAAAACAAAAAATTGTACTTAGTGCATTCATGTATAGTAAAAAAAATGGACCTTGTGCCTATAACAAAGCCTCATTATATAGCCTACATATATTTTTAAGACATCACTTTTTATAGTATTAATTATTTATGAAAGCTAGGCCAAACAATGCTGACGCGTTTTCCCATTACCAATAATTGAAACTATTGTGCTCGCGCCATTAACGAACTCTAGACAAAGAGCGCATCACAATAGCAATTGGTGAAATCCCAATGGGACTGGAGTTAAGGTCTCTTTTAATAGCTCGGTTACAATAATGCTTTGGAAGAGTGGTGTTACAACAGGTTGCGTTTTATGAATTATTGCGATTTAGAGCCAGTTAAATGGTGGTTGACGGTTTAAACTATCTAGATCAAGTAAACAGGATAAAAGAAAGATGATAGTAATAGTTATAATATCAATTTATTAATTAAAAAATATTTTGTTATAATAAGGAGATAAAGTATACTATATGGGTAAGAAAGATTTAAGTGAATATTTGCTAGTTAGCCTTTGTATTTCAATTAATTGTTCCACATTGGGTAGTTAAATTATTGATACAATAGATAAAACTTATGCAACTAGATGATTTAATATGTTTAGCAAAGGAAACTGATATGTGATTATAAGCTAACAAAATATATATTATGTATAAAATTGATTTTAACTTAATTTATATTTAAAAAGATTTGAAAAATTGTTTTGAGTTATTTCAAAACATTGACTGAAAGTGGCCAAATATGTCAACCTATTCTGAAATAATTATTATCTACCTAGTAATAATATATTTTCAATAAAATGTTATCAAACGAGTCTAATAATACTTCCCTAAGGACTACAATATAACTGGCACTTTCGTAACTTATTGAAAGAACAAAATAGATTTATAAACCTATTATGTTTTAGGTTTTGTGGTTGTGGCAAAAAGTTACACTATAGTACATGAATTAATTTACCAAACAGTATTATATTTGTTTTTTTATAACTTAGAGCGAGAGAGCCATACAAAATATTAGTTTCAAAATAAACTTTTTAATTTTGTAAACAGCTTAAGAACCCAACTGCCTTGACGGTTTGTATGACGTCATCAACCTCCCTTGTTTCGGCTGGTTCCGCCATCTTGGTTTCAAAAGAGAGCACGCCACACATTAGAATCTCACGTGTGAAAAGCACTTTTTAAGTGAATCATAGAGTGCTCCTACAAAAAAGAAACCTCTGAACGGCTATTTTCATAAGTTTGTGTTTTAATAATGTAAAAACTGTCAGTTATTTAAAAAAAATTGTTTGTTTGTTTGTGTGAATCTTCTCTGGCTGTCGGATACAAAATCATTCACTTGTTCTAACAGCTTGTCATGGATTAGGAGAGAAGAGTTTAGAGAAAGGGTACCCGTATTGATAGAAACATTTACTAGACAGAAAAAAACTTAAATGCATCCGGCCTGAATTTGAAACCCTAGCCTCTCCTCACAATCAGCTGAGAATTTGACTCGATGAGATTGACCTTCTTCCACGTGTAGACTGATACGGATGATTTTTTTATATCATTATTATCACCGCGTCTTACTACCCGTTCGGGTTATACGCACTGACGCTAATGTGTGATGGTAGGGTGATTTTGAGATGCAATGGAGGATCTACAGTTTAACGTGGAATCCGAACCACGGTGGAAGCCTGGCATTCCTTACATTCACAAGTTGTGATTAATACATGTCTTGTCGGAGGTGAAGGAAAGGTTTGGCACTCAGATAACTCTGTTCCGGGACCGAGGATTGAACACCGGACCCCCTCCAGGGATGTGGAACAAATATATTATCAAATTATTTCCTCGTTACCCGCTTCCGTGGCCGCATGGTTTAAGACCTCACACTTTCAATAGGACTGTCAATGACGGGGAGATCGGGGTTCGAATCATGTTTGGGTGTGTTAAGGTCGGTTTTTCCTACGTAGTATTTTTCCCTCTTACCTCCAAGCAGGTTCGAGTACTTTTCACCTAAATTCAATCTTACTTACCCTTAACACATAATTAAATGCGCTCACCCGAACAAATGAAACGTGGTGACAAAAGAAAGTCCTGGTTATTTTCCTCTAAGTTTATCACCTCGCGCGTTTGTTATGGAGAGCACTGAATAGATGACAACAGTTTACTGAAATGACTATAACATGGTCTCGCAACGTTGGATGTATGAATGAGGATGTGGTTTTTTTTATAATGTGATGGTTTTGTTATGTAAACATTGTTCATAAACATTTTAATTGCGGTTTTATACTTTAGTCTACGGCAAAGTTAGATCATCATAGAAAAATACTTTTAAAGCAGTAATTTCCATAGTTCTTAAATTAATTTCAATTTTTAAATCTAAACTTAGTTAACGGAGTGTTTATTTTTAATTTATATACCCGTATATTAATATCTTACAATAAAATACATGAGTAGCAAATACATTTTTATTGGATTGTTTTTCAAATGTCTCAAACCACCCATTTGGGCTTTACGCAGTCATAATAATTATGATAGTGTGGCAGGAATAAGATAGGTAGGATTTAGAATAAATGCACCCATATCTGCGTGAAGGGAGACTGAGAAATAATTAAGGGAAAAGCCCCCCTTAGTCTGTCCGACCAGGATACGAGCCCCACTACCGTAGGTCCTCCATTTCACCTCACAATCACCCTACCTTTACACATTAGCGTAAGTGCGTATAGCCCGAATGGTTAGTAAGACGCGGTGCTAATAATAAAAACACATCCCTGGATGCATTGCTCAAAGTTAATGTTGATTACATTGATTTTTGACAACCCCCGTGGCTGAGTGAGTAGCGAAACATATCTTCTTTCTAGTGAAACAATGTTTAAAATGATCATTTAAAAAATAATTCCCTTGGTAGCACCTAGCGCTACCCGTGATTTAACCTGGAGGCTGTTGTTCTGGTATATATACCTCAGTTTTAGCTTATGTGGTGCTGACTGACAGTTCACAGCTGACTTCTGACAGTCAACATTTAGGTATATACCTAAATTTTGACTGTCAGAAGTGACAACTGCTAAAGACATGTTTTTTGCAGATCATATGGTTCGGCGTAGGGATACATAATTTGGTCTGGTAGCTTTTCAAAGCCGTCAGAAGTCAGCTGTGAGCTGTCAGTCAGCACCACATAAGCTAAAACTGAGGTATACCTTGTTTGTGTCTCCGCACCAATCAATACACTCCATTAGGGGTTGAGCTTAGACAATCCCAGAAATCCTCTAGCCTGTTACCTAAAAAGAACGGTAAGTAAACAACATAAGCTTTTCGCAATTCTCTATAATTCGTTACTACAACTTTGCATAGTAGGCTATTAAATTTAAAGCAAGACTGACTCTCTTTTTGGTCACATCAATTTTTTTTTCGCTTCTATTAGACGTGTTTTCAAACTTGATATCACACGATAATAAATCCACAAGTTCATTATATTTCGTTATGAGTTGATATTAAAATTTTACCGGTTTTGTTTCTATTATTACGGCTCTCGATTCCATAAACCATTTTATCAAACACATCAATCTGAAGCCTTTTGTTTTCCATTGAATTCATATTTCGGTAATTTGGATACCCAGAAGTTAAAAAACTGCTTGTATACTGGGCATGTAGAAAAATAAATAAATGGGAAACTATTTTAATGTCAACCAACTTATAACTCACATCTGTGGGCACTTTGATTAAGTTGCCAAGTTAATTTAGTCTGGCTTAATGGTGTTAGCAAGGTCGGGCTTTGAATCCTGGCCTAGTGTACTGAGGGCGCTTTTACCCAAATTTTTTTTTTCTTTCAATACATGAAATTGTTTGTAAACTAGCTCTAAGTTCTATCCCTCCAAATCCTTAGTGTAGTTAAATTAGGATAGCCTAAAAGAATATTATTTCACGGTATTATTATTATTAGGTGTTTTGCCCTACGACTGGTCAATTCCTTTTGTCAGTGAACTTAGACCACTAATGCATCCTGTCCTTTGCCTCCAGCTCACAGAATTTTCTTCTTTCATTCAAGCCATCTAGTATTTGAATCCTACTTCTTCCTAAGCTCCTCTTTCCCTCAACCTTTCCTTCTATGACGTCGTGCAGAAGACAATTCCTCACGGTACAGAGAGAGAAAAAAAAAAGTTAGTTCTCAATGTACGAATTTTCTATTAGAATATTTTATGATCTTTTTAAACTTAAAATCTATAACAGAGAGCAATTATTGTAACCCATTCATTCATACCCTAAGCTTCGCCTTTCATATAATACTTTTATCATAGCACCACGTCTTACTACCCGTTCGGGCTATACGCTTAATTACTAATTACACTAAGGAGCTAGGAATTGGGAAGGTTGAATTTAGAGGAAGTGAACCCACATTTGTGTGGAGGGAGAGTGGAAAACCATTTATGAAAAACCACCCGAAGTTCACCCGACTGAGACTCGAACCATGATCTCCCCGTCCTCAACAGTCTAGCTCACCACGAAACCAGTGCGTTAGCTAACTACACCACCGAGGTGGGTCATAAATAATTGATTGTATAGCGTTGCTTTCTTCCATAATATTAAGAATTGGTTGAACTAAGTCAAGGGCGCCCATGTGGGTTTTCCAAATTTAGGGGGGGGG
>CABFWO010000147.1:440667-469741 GCA_902155825.1 Timema genevievae | reverse complement strand
CTTTACAACCATCTTTTTGAAAGCTACATTACTACCCCTCTCTCTCTCTTGCCGTTATTTTGCGCGCTGTTAGCAGCAATAGCATGTGAAGCAGCTGTGATAATGAGAGAGAGAGAGCAAGGGTACCCCAACTTGGAGGCAAAGCACATCTCTTTTTTTTTTTTTCTTATAACGAGGTACCAAGGAACGAGGGGGTTAGAAGGAGAGGGGTAGAGGAAGGAGGAAGGAGCGTCGCATTTACATATGTCTTATCACGCTTCAGCAGTCCAATTTAGACGAAGAGTCGGGCTTGAATGACGTGCGAAAAGGGGTCGGTGGGGGGAGGGGGGTGGGGGAATAATTCTGACGTGTTATTATTGTCATCAAGAAGATTTAACCCGCTCCTTGTCGGAGATGGTCGGAAGATCTTTAGAATCTTATTGATTCTTTAAGGGGGGGGGGGAGGGAGAGGGGTGTAAAGGGTTGAGCATAGAGGGGTCGAGGGGGAGTACTTTCTCTTGTCTTGGGAAATTTGGTTCCACTGTCGGTGAATTTAAGTTTGTCGACCTTTCCTGTGTGAACGTAGTATTATAATTTTATTTTTTTTGCTTCGTTAAAAAAAATTATTGAACCGATTGATTAAATTAAGTCCCCAGAAAAAAATCAAACTATAATCATAGTTTATTAATAATATTTTAGGAAAAAAAAGTTTTTATTATCTGTCTCAGTCGTAGGTATATTTAATGGCAAAGCGATTATCAATCATTCACCCACTTTTGTGAGTATATTCGCCTAAAGAAAAATATATTATTAATTTTTTTTACTTTTTCTTTCTCCCCGTTATAGGCAAACTAGTCCAACACGAGAGTGATACCTTAGGGCAGGGGTCCCCAACCCTATGCCCGCGGGCGCCACGGCGCCCGTCGAGCCTTTTGCGTCTGCCCGCCACTCTTTTACCATAGGTGAAAAGTTCTTGACTAATAATTTTAATCTGTCACTTTTCCGACAAAAATCAAGTTTGTGCTTATCTTCAGGTATGCTGTTCTCAAGAAGTTGATGGTTGAAAGCTCCCCCTCTTTCCAATCCCTCCCTCTCATTCCTATTTCTTTGCCGGCTCATTTTCAAAGTGTACTTTTACTAGGAACCACCGTAGTTTCAAGCTGAATGGTTCTGGATTTTCCTGATCTCAAAGACCTACCCCCCTCCATCACTCTCCCCACACTCACTAATACCATGCTAATACTTCCTATTTCCTTTGTAAATATCTTGACATGGGTCTACCCAGCTTTGTTGCCGAATAAACACAGAATAAATATATATTTTTTAAATGTGCCTAAGCACCAAAATTGTGATGAGTAGTTAAATATTTCCTTGTGTCTTTATTTTGGTCTTGTTAAAACCATAAATAAAGGAGTATTTTTCTTATTTATTGACATTGACTTTTGGTTTGGTAAAAATTGTTCCATTTGCTTGAACTGGTCTTGGATTAACTTTGAGTGTATACAATCTGCGTTATTTTATATACGAATTTAAAAAATAATTTTTAAATTCATAATTATTTTTAATAATATGTATGTTTGTGTGTTATTTGCATTATGAATTATGTTTGGCTATAAGTTTACCTTAAAAAAGTGATTGGTGCCCACCGCACTACCGTTAGTTTTGAATGTGCTCTAAGGTACAAAAAGGTTGGGGACCTCTGCCTTAGGGCTTAGCCACTTCAACCCAAGGCCCACATGCCACTTGCGGCCCGTCACTACATTTTTTGCGAACAACCGGCTCATGAAAAATATATAATTATTTCAAGAGGAAAAAAGATGACAAAATACAGATATATATTTTACATAATTAGATAATAAAATAAATACATAGGTATTTTAAGTTATTTTATAGATGATTTTTGTTTTATACGCGAGGACAAATATAACGGTTTTGTACAAGTCTACTTTGAACCGGCAAATGACAACTCTAGCAGACGAGGGAGAAAGTACTATTTTAAATGCGTTCGGAAATAGTCGGAAATGTTCGTGTTTGCTCATCACCGCTGAGACACTCGGTACCTCAAAAAAAAACTCATATATTAAGACGTGTTCAAGCCTAATATTGTTGGTACATTATTGCGGCCCCCTAGCTAACAAGAGACATAAACTTTGGCTCTTGGACATAAAAAGGTTGAAGACCCCTGGTATAGATCATTCGGTCACAGAAACGGGTGCGAAATTTATTACTGAATTAATTTAAGANAAAAAAAAAAAAGAGAGAGAAAAATGACTATTGAAAAGCCACCAGACTGAGATTGGAACCTTGACCTCCCTATCACCAGCCATCTAGTGTGTGATACGAGCTTGACATGTTGGACCCTGTGGCCACCGGTGTGGGTCAGGGAGTCAACACGAATAACGTGGTACACATATTAATGGCGCTCAAGTCATATATTTATATCCCACTAGAAATAATGTTTTATATAATATTATTTTTACTAATTTTCCATAAACATGTCTCTCATTCAATGACTGCATGAATTATTTATTCAATTAGAGTAAGAAGAGGAATGCTTGATGATGCCGCCTACTTGATGGGATATATCCTCCTCCCCCCTCTCCTTCGGTATTTATTAATATAATTTCCATTATTAAGCTTCAAAACCAGGAAAACATTCTTCATGACTAATGCAGAGCTTTCTGTTGTTGCCCCAACTAACAAATATTATTGTATTTGCTCGAAGGAAGTTAGACCTAAAATGTTTTTAACAACTTAGGCCCGTCCTTAAATTACATAAGGGTTATTTTCTTGGTGGTGGATGGGGGGTGGTGAGGGGTGAGGTCCAGTATACTTTCTTACGTTTTCCTACGAGGTGGTAGAAGGAGGAGAATGGAGGCAGCATCCATCTTACGTAAGGTTTCTTATACATTTTCATGATGAGAAAAAATCTATTTTTTTTCTCAGAAAAAAATGGACTTATACTAATTACTAGCAATCCCGCACAGCGTTGCCCGTGACCCACTGGGGTATAAGAATTATATAAGGAATCCCCCGCCCTCCCCGATAGTGCCCGTATCTCTGAAACGTAATTATAAACCAAATAAAAAAATATTTTTCAAATTTTGTTAAAAATTTAAAAATCGGCTTCGGGGTGCATTTGGACCCCCTTCCATCCACCTATGTTAAAAATTTCAGATCTAGGGGACAAACACTTCCTTTTATTATTATAGATAAAATTCCACCTATATCTCGTTTACTTACTGTAACTTAAGTATTATAAAATTCCATATCATTCGTTTTATCATCAATCCTTATTTAAAAAATGAATCAAACAATTAAAATAATATAATTACAAAATCTTTAAAATAAAAAACTTAAGATAGAGGGGCATGAGGGCGTGGTGGAAAATTTTACGATCCCTTAAACGTATCATAAAAAAACAAACTAACACATTTTACGTTTTGCCACCTACATTGATCTCACAACATTGACATTGACCAGAAAAAGTGGTCACACGTTCTCCATGTTAGACTCATTTAGTCTTATTGGCCGGGGACAGGGAATTCAGGGCTCGAATCCCAGCCAGGTGGGAATGTAGGTGACGTTAGAAAATATAATTATTTTTTCCGTTTTTATATAAAAAACTATTTTTGATCAAAAAAAAACCTCAAGTAGAAAGAGAGTTTAATTTTCTTCACATGTTGATTTCAACAATTTTTAGATATCTGTCAAGGGTATCCTAGAATTTAATGACAACTTTTTCTCTTCATATAAAAGGTTTCTCATCTAATGCTATAGGCTCTTTACAGATTATTCAAGAACTGTTGATATAACCATGTGTAGAAAATTAAACTCTTATGTTTCTAATGGATAAATATTTGATTTATTTTAACAAAAAAAGTTTTTCTATTAAAATTGCAAATAACACAAGCCTTTTCTTGCGTCCCATACATCCCCGCCTTAAAGTAGTTTTTACCTTCACAAAAATATTATGTTTATATTGTAGAACTCTATTATTAAGTCAGTTTATATTAAATTTTATAATCTTTTTATTTATTTATTTAGCTTATGATCTTACTACCCGCACGGGTTATACGCTAATTTTATAATCCATACTACATGTATACTACATATATATTAAGCATACTTATGTAATACATAATGTAATATCTACAGTTGAGTTTAAAATAAACCAAGGTCCATGGAAAACAAACTCGAGGAAAAGCGATAGAAATGTTCCCATCAAATATTTTATAGTTATTTTATATTTAAAGAAAAGTGTTCCTCTATAAATAAAATAATATATATGTATAGTAAATTGAAAATTGTACTTGTTGAATAAAAAGGTAAAAAGTAGACTAAAAACCCTTCGCTCCTTTATGGGTTAATAAAAGGAAATTGTAAATTTAGGTAAAGAATGTCTTTATAATTTTGGCAAAATTTACTGTTCATAAAGTGACATGTGGTCTTACAATGCCAAAAGGTTCCCCGTCCCTGGACTAGTCTACTAACGACACTGACTGTGAGATGGGAATTAGAATCCTGGTCGGAAATACTTAGGGTGTTATTCCTAAATGGTTTCCCACTTTTCCTCCACGCTAATGTGGGTAAACTTTGTCTAAATGTAACCTTCCTTATTCCTAACACATTAGCGTGCGTATAGCCCAAACGAATAGTAAGATGCGATGCTAAAAATAACGTTTAAAATAAAATTATTGTGTGTGGACTTTCTGGATTGAATTTCTAGTTTTTTTAGCACCACGTCTTACTACTCTTTCGGGTTATACGCTAATAGTTTTATATATTAGAAAGGTTATATTTAGATGAGGTATACCCGTATTTGCTTGGAGAGAGATTGGAAAACTATTTTGGAAATAAAACCTCTGTACACCCGGTTGAGATTTGGATCTCGATCCCCCCGCTCATCGATGGTCTATTCCGCTAGGAGAGTAGTGCCTTAGACCATGCGGCCACCGAATCAGCGCTCTCTAGCTTCCATGGGTATACTTCAGACGTGTTAACCTATCATCCAGACCTCTTCACACTCCCTATGATTGGGCTTAGGAAGCTGAGATCACCGATGAATTATTTCAGCCCGACTTGACATTGAAAGGGGGAAAAGAGAGTGGAAGGGAGATTATAGTACAACAAGCAAGGGGAGGAATCAAGTCCACACTAAATAGTAATTAAAATATATTCGCTGCACAGAGTAATATCTCATTGTCTCGCTACACTGGCTACATTGATTCTTGGGAGCAAAGTGTAAAAACCACCCAACTCATGGATTAGAGAGGTAATACATATTTTTTAAATTCTATGAATTAATTGCCAGTCCAATTTGTATATAAAGGACTTTTTTTTCGTGCAAATATTGATAACATTTTACTATCAACCTCGGTGGTCTTGAAGTAAAGTGCTCACCTCCAAGACTTGATGAATGTTCAAACCCAGACGAGGCCAACAACTTTTTCTTGAGCGACAAAAATATGTAGCACAACTTCCTTCGAAGGGTAAGTAAAGCCGTTGGTCCCATGTCGATTGTGGCATGTAAAAGAACCCCAAAAGGTATGTGAAATTACCTTTCTGGCAAAATTGGTAGGATCTTTCACGCTCGCTAGTTGAATTCACTCTGTTTCCCCATGCAAGTGTTGGGGGCTAGTGGGGAATCCGGCTGTAAAACAGGCTAGCCAAAGTAAATAAGGCAAGTTCTTGCGACTTGCCATGGATTAAAAATTTTTACCTCACATTAGCAGGATAATATTTAGGAAAAGAAAGAATATTATTTGATTAGTTTTCTATCACCTCAATTTACTACTTGTTCAGGTTATATGCATATATGATAATTATTTTAATGGGGTAAGAATGAAGAAGGAATCATTTTTGAGGTGTCTTACCCGCAATTTCGTGGAAGGAGAGTGGGAAACTATTTATGAAAAAACACCTTCAGTAGACCCAACTGGGGTTTGAACCTCGATATCTCTGTCTTCAGCAGGCAGGTCTAAAACAAATTTTACGCCTTAGACCATTCAGCCACTAAAGCAGGTTAGATTAGTTTTATTTTCGTAGATATTAATATGTTTAATAAGTTACAGTAGCAGATCCCATGTCCTGACGTATGAATACGTGAAAATATATCTAGTAACTTTTTTGTCTGTCAGATAAGGCCTTTTCTATGAAAATTTGGCTATATTCAACGTGTGTGTATGTGTGTATGTGTATGTATGACCACACTAATGAGGACAAGGTTGTGGAAGGTATGATTTTCAGAGGATATGTACCGAAATTTGCGTGCAGAGAATGAAAATCAATTATGAAACAGTAAGAGAGCGGGGAGAAAGAGTACGCACATAAATTTGTCAAGGACATAAAACATATTATTTTATTATTTTATAAATATAATTTACATGTGTGTTTTCAATACAATCTATAGATTAATAATAAATGAGCAAAAAATATATTTTTTAATCTCAAAATGAGATTTGATTGTATAAACAAAAATGTGCAAATGCGTACTCTTATCCACACAGTCATCCAAGAGAAAGCACTAACAATAATCGCACGTGAATGAGCCTTGACTTTCAAAATCAGAACCAAGCTCCACACACTCCACACTGTACCCAGTCCTCTTCATATGACTCTCCACAACCTGCACAAAAGGTTTCTTCCTAAGATTCGTCAATAACATGAGTGTCCATTCGGGGCAGTGGATCCTGATTCTTAGATGTTGATGGTCTCCGATAAGTCAAGTAATTTATTTTTTACTCATGACTTTTTTATTTCTGCAAGTTTTCTATTCTCTTCTCTTTCCAATTTTTTATCTTTTTCTTACAAAGTGTTTTTGTATGGAGATGATGACAAAATATCGGATTTTTGTGCTGGTCTGCGTCTTTATGAATCATCATTACATTGACATTTGGATGTGTATTAGTTGATCCAGGTGATACAGGGCTAGCATTTGATGACGAACATCGTGTTTTGGCTGCAACTGTTGAATGGATTATTAGTGATACAGGCTGGAGATCATTTGCTGCACCAGAAAGTCCTGCTATCACTTCTTTTTCAGCTATCCAGTTTTGTTGGCTTTATCAACGTTTTTGAACGTCACTTCTGATGGCGCATAATCTGCTGAATAAATTTCCAGGCTATAGGGGTAGATCCCTATTGATGAAAAAGCACGTTCAGCTTTTTGAATACTGACCACTCTGGTGTATGCTGCTTGGAATAGTCCAGTGACTTGCATCTGAGTGACCACTTGTCCTGGAATAGCAACCATACATTTTTCTAGTTCATTTGCATAAGTAGATTTTAAAGGAGCAAAGAAACCCTTGTCCAGGGGCTGTAGCATGTTGCTGACATGAGGTGGCAATGAGAGAAGGGTAGTGAAATTATTTCTACAGAACAGCACTGCTGGAAGAGAGACGTACTCTTAGCTGCTTTCCAAATGTCTACACTTGCCCTCTACTTTCTTAGTTTACGTGATCAACGCTATTTATCAGCACATGGCGGACCAAGTCTGTGTTGCCACACTGTGTTATACGTTAAAACTATATAATTGTTTCCATACAAAAATGTATCCGATAAATGTTATTATTTCTATTGTATTTCTTAAGTTTATAGCTTGAAAAATTACATTCTAAATTAAGAAAAGCGTTTCTTACCTGTCAATTACACATAAATTTGGTGAAACAAAATACACTCGGCTATCTTTGGTGCCTCCACTAGCAATGACGACACACTAAACTTTTCTCTCTCAGAGCAGCCAACTGCTGAAATTTGACGTGCGTACTCTTAGACGACTGCGTACTACTCTTTCCCCCCTCTCCCTTACACTTTTCAAGGATTAGAACCCTGGCCTCTTAATTAACGGCAATGCAGTCTTTTACTAGAGTGTCACCTCAGGCAGTCCATCCATAGATGCATGTATCCGATTTTATCATAATTATTTGGATTAAACTCAAGAGCTGACTTCTCCGTGATATCAAATTGTCAATTTGACAAAAGTAGGTACTAGCACTAATCAAATAGCTTATATTCTTTCTCAAGCGCTAATAGATAGGCCTATACCCTGATTTTGTTAGGAAGAACATTGTTTGGTAGTTACTAAAGTTTCTAAAACAATTTGAATATATTTATACATAAAGTCACGTTATCTGCAGCTGTCATTTTTGATAGATATCATCAATACCTATAAAAACACAAATAGTATAATAAAATGTTATCAATGCTGGCCGCAAAGAAATAGTTCGAATTTTCAAAACGGTTTCTTATTTATTTGAGGTATTTAACCTGCACTTTCTGAACATACTGATTATATCAGCACACGAGAATTTCTTTAAGCGAAAGCGAAAGTACCTACCAATTTTGCCGGGAAAGGTATTTTAACATACCTTACAGGGTTCTTTCATATGCCACAATCTACATGGGATCAACGGCTTTACTTCCTCTCCGAAGGAAGTTGTGCTACGGATTTCTACAGATCAAGGAAAATCTTTCAGCCCCAGCTGGGTTTGAACCCACAAACATCGGACTTTGCCTCAGGTGAACACTTTACCCCAAGATCACCTACGTCGACTTCTAAATTGTTCTTCCAACCAGAATCAAGCTATAGTTTTCAGGAACAAACAAGAATATATAAGGATTATTAAACCGTGAGTACGTGGAATAAGGTGTTGGCACTGTCTGATATTTAAGAATCAAATAGCCATAGCTATTATTTATACTTTTAGTGAAGAATACGTCATCAAGATATCATATTCTGAAAATTGAAAAATGACACCTGAGCACGGGAATCGAACCCAGGATAATTGTTCAAGTGGCAGCATTAGTCCAACTACCGAGTCAAAGGTGGCTGCGTTATCTGATAGCTCGTGATCTTAATAAAATCACAAATTTGAAGCCTAAGATTTCCGCACGTCCATCATAGATTCTGCCTTAAAATATGAGTGGAGAATGACCCTGGGCACGGTGTGATTCCTGGATAGCTCAGTGGTGAGAGTATTGGCGTACTAGGCAAAAGGTCCCGAGTTCGATTCCCATGTCCAGGACTTTGTTTTTATAAACTCTTACTAACAAACTTTCTTTAACAAGTAGAGGAATTACTCGATGACACATTTTAAATTGCGTTCTGGAAAGGACCTCAAAACTTTATCATTTTGTTTGGAAAGGGCTTGAAAACTAATCTAGCATATATTTCCTAAATTAGTTTTCAAAAGATGTCTGAGTGCACTATGGTCCAAGTTATTTAATTACATAAAATAAGTCATTAAACTGGAGCTGGTTTACTTTTATTCGTGAAAGCTTTATCACGTTGGTTTCAGTGAAAGAGAGGGACGGGAGCTAAATTAATCGCTCCAGCCAACATCACACGTCAACACCCTCTATAATGATGCACCCTTCTATGAAACTCTCTCACACACACCCCCACCCCTCGACCAGTTTTGACTCGGAGCTCCAGTAGTTTTGTGGTTGAGTTTTACGCTGATTACCGGCAATAATTAGCAGACATGTATCTCTGTTTGTGCTGTTCCCCTCCATTCCTCCTTCTCTTTCCCTCATATTTCCACTTCCCCACCCTCTCTTTTCACAGTTCACGGGAGAGGAAGCACCTACTGAATTCAAATAACCGTGTGACACTGAAACTAGCGTTGGCGGTGCATCGGGGCAGAAAGGTTTGTTGTGTTTCATCAACAAACGCGTTGTATTGTCATCTCAATGTTTGTTTTACAGGATTGTTTGGGAGAGAATATCGTTTGTTCAGTTTTTGATTTTTTTTTTTAGTTGTTGAACTTTTAAATCATTATTTTTTGGATCAAAAATCAGAGCGGTATTAATTGGCGAGGTATATAATTGTAATGAAAGGGCTCCTATCCTAGTACTGTGGAATTAATCAACTAAAACAACGTTGATTTAATTAAGTCTCCTTTAAACCAGTTTGGCTTGGCGTTTTCAATTTTTTTTTAAATTAATAATGTATTAACGACCGTATTGATATAATAGTTTACACTTCCAGCCCTTAATTGAGAGGTTGGGGTTCAATCCTATCCAATATTAAGTTAAGTTAAATCACCTCTAAGTCCTTTTTACAAGCTTTTGGCTTTAAATTATATTTAAAAACATATGAAAAAAAGTATGAAACTATATTGTATTTAATGAGTGGTAAGTGGTCTAAGGAGTTAGACTTACATTGCACTTGGCTGCTTTTGACAGGGAGGATATTGTTTGAATCCCGGTTGGTTGTGTTTGTTTAAATATTTGGTTTCTTTCCATTCTCTGTTCATACCTAAGCGAGCAAGAGCGTCCCCACCCAACATGGATATATGTTTACGTTTATTCCCAGTTGATGAATGTTCTACTGACTGACTGATCAGAATGATTCGCACAGAAGGCTTAAAATAAATCTGCTTACCCTGGCAACACGCCACTCCACGCTACTGCTGTTTCTAATTAAGACTTCAATATACCGTAACACTATGCGACGCCTGGTATTATCTTTGTCACCTTATTAACTGACTTTGGAGTTAGCCGGGCTCTTAAATAAGTGTTTAATAACCCTTGTACTTGACGTGCAAATTTTAATAATGGATTAGTGTAATAAAAATAGTTAAATATAATTTACTATAGTGTTCCCGCGTTGGTAAAGACTGTTTCATTATAAGCTCGATACAAGATACTATATTACTCGTCAAAAGCACCATTCATTGGAGCTACATTTCATATTTTTGCAGTGGATTGAAACCTCCAATTCATATTTTATCTGTTAAATATTTTATTTGTAACATTTTAATATCTACGAAACACATTTTTATTTCAAATTAGGTTAACGATAATGGATGGAACAATTAATGTTTTTTGGGTTTCCTTAAAATTTAATTTTCTTATCCTAAGTTGTACCTAATGTGCTAATGTGTACGTGTAGCATAAAAAAAAGTGTGACGGTCTGCATTATAGATATTATTCTCCACAAAGTCACCGAAGCTGGTGTGATTATAGTTTTATTTATTCTCGCTAGACTGCAGCATCAACTGACGAGATAACTCTCCGTCACACCACTAAATGTTGAAAAGCTTTCCTAAAGATGGCAGCAGTGCGCTCTTCGCAATCGATCTTAATCTGTAGTAAGAGAAGACTGAAGAATCAGGGCAATAATTACTTCAAATCTCAAATATATAGGAAGTTTTTATTTCTTGGCAGATTTTTAATATACTTTATTTTACTTTATATTTTATGATTAGATTAGCAAATTTGAAAATAATATTGTAAATTAATATTGCCCACATTACTTTTTTAACCGAGGCTGTATCGGAAATTCTCTACTAAAGCGTAGTCACCTTGACAGAATGCAGAAGCACCCTTCCAGTTCTCTTGAGTCGGTCATCAACACGTCATTGGTGCGATGCTTGACTGTTTTATCACTTTAATTACGTCTGCTGGAGCTAAGAACTTTACTTTACCCACCATTAAAAAAAATACGTGTTGCTAAAGTAAACACGGTTTATAATATTAATAAGTTGATTATTTCAAAAAAAGTTTATAAATAAATCCACATCTAACATTTACCGTTGAATGTTGCCGTTCGAAATTTGAATAGTCTAATCTAGTGCAGTCTTCAAGTGTAAATTCATCAAGTCCATACATTAACTCAAAGATCCTTGAGTCGATCCTTGATCCTTGAGGATCGCATCGAGGTGAAGTACTTGAAATGAGTATACATAATTTACTTTCGATACCGTATACAAATCTTGTTTCGGTGGCCGCAAGGTCTAACGCAGTACTCTCGCAATAGACTAGACCACCGATGAGATAGAGATCGAAATTCGAATCTCTGTTGGAAGTATTGAGGGTGATTTTTCCAAAATGATTTTCCACTCTTCCTTCACGCGAAATGTGGGCACACTTTTTATAAGTATAACCTTCTAAATCCCTAGAACCATTAGCGTAATTAATTACATAAGTGTGTAACCCGAACGGGCAGTAAGACGTGCTGCTAAAAAAAACCGCAGCCGTTTGGGCGAAACGGAACGGTGGTGTCAAGATGGCTGATGCACTGTAATGCTATTCTTTGCCACTTTTTACTGTGTTATTTATCTGTTGAAATTAGCAGACAAGTTTAATAAAACTAGGAAAAAATCTACTATGTAAAAATATTGAAAAAAAAAATGGTATGATTTTATTTATTTACAAACTTTCCTAGTAATATATCGATATAAATATATCAAGGATTTTATAAATCGATAGATGTATTTTTTATATCGATATATCGTTGTGATCCTTAAATTGATGATAAGTGATCAAACTTTGGAGCTCTGGGGATGAGCTAAGTTATTGATGTTAGGGACAGCTGTGCCAGTGACTTAAAAATATTTGTGTCTTTTACTTATAGTTCCAGTTAAAGAAATACATAATACTCTTCACTCCTGAATTAATGTATTTGTTTGTTGACCAGTGAATATTATGCACATTTTTTTTACCACTTTTAAAATAATAACTGTCTAAATTATTTTAGTCTTAGTTCTTTTAGCTCATGGCAGTTCTCAACACTTTGTGTAGGGACGTGGAAGAAGTTTTGATACTTTACTAACATCTTTATTGGTTACAAGTACACTTTCCTAAGGTTTGAACCGATTCTTGATTTAAAAAGATAATTCTAAAACTGCCTCAGGTAAATTCAATTTGATTTAAAATCACACTAACTTAATTCCTTGTCTAAGAGTGAATGGGTGCTTAATGAGGCTCGGTAATGGTGATTACACTTTCAGACTAATGAATCAAAGTTCTCCTGGTAGAGAAAGAAAGTGAAGGTCATTACTACCACAATCCAATTTTTGTATGAAGGGTCTTATCTGACAATTAGAAAAGTTACTAGATCTACTTCAACGTAGTCGTACTTAAGGTCATGTGAATCTGTAGCTGTCACTTTTGATGGATATTATCAATACATACAGCACTATCAAAATAGTAAGATACTATTAATGTTGACTGCAAAAAGATATATTTGGTTTATTGTAACACCGGTTCCAATACTTAACAATTGATAGAAAGCATAGTTTTCCTATATTATCTGCGCACTAATGCAGGTGCATTTATCATCAGCTATTCTGATCATAATTAATTTGTAAATTAAATCATTAATAGCCCTTTTGGTGAAAGGCAGAATTATTTTTAAAATAAGACAAAATAAATCGAGAACATTCATACGATTATAAAAATACTTTTTATTAGTTCTAGGATACTAATTACAAATTGGATGTACAGTTATTTAAAAATACAAACAAAACAGTTTTAAAAAATCAAAAAATGGCAAGCAAAATATTCATTCAGTTGGAAATTTTAAATTAATTGTTTGTTTTATAACAACATACATATATAGCTTAATATAATTAAATCATAATAATTTTTTTAAACATTTTGACTAAATTTGCCTTTTGTTTTCTCGGTTGTGTTTTTTATTACTATTTTATTGGTTTTATCTACTCTAATATTATATTAAGTTACTTGTTTCTTCGTTACGCAGACGTTACATCCTCTATTATTACGTCCATTTAATATTTCGTACATCTTTTTTGTCCATACATTTATATCCGCAACATATTTGTCCGATGTTTTCATGTCCACAACATAATTTGTCAGCCCCAGGTATATTTGTCCAATGTTTTCGTGGCCACAGCATATATCAATCAATCCTCATCCTAATCAAATGAGTGGACTAATTAACTCACTGAAAGGGAAGAAAGTGCTGGAGCATAATGATTTGTTTATAATTTACACTCCAACAGCAAGAACACGCAAAGAAAATACTGGAACTGTGAAGAAAGATAAATATATAACTCAAGTTGACCACAAATTTCAATGTTGGAGATGGAACATCAGTAATCATACGAATCCAAGCCTTCTGAGGCCCAAGTTAGTGAATAACTTGAAACAAAAATTTATCAGTAGAAGAATATCCAAATGAACAACAAACTTTAATAGCCTTACAGGTGATCTGACATACAGCCTGCAGGATGAAGAAGTGATTCAGTCTTCCACCACGTCATAATATAGTGCGCATAATCAAAAAGATCCAGAATATAACAATACTACCAATACCGGATTAATTGACCGCACAAAACGTTTCATACAGGTATAAGAATACTTTGAATACTGACTGGTTTTCAATGCGATGATGATAATGATGATTAAAGGATACTAATTTTCTACACTTGTGAAGGCCTTGAACATGTATGTAGCAACAGAATAAATTAATTTGGTGATGGTTCATTCAAAAGTGTGCCCAATATGATTTACCAACCATCGACTTTGCACATAGAGGTGAATAACTATGTTTATTCCTTTGTGCTCTAACCAGAAATAGGTCGCTGGAAATATATACCGTATTTCTTTGTTTCTAAGACGCCATCAATTGCAAGACGCACCTTAATTTTTCAGTACTTCCAACAGTAAAAAGCTTTGATTCCAAGAAAATAAATAAAAATAAAAAGCTAAAATACTCTATTTATATGAAATATTTTTACTAAAAAAATATAATTACAAACAACATTAGTATTTTTTTGATCAGTAGTAATGTTATTCTCACTCGCTTCTGAATCAGTATCACTCTGATTCTTCTGAGCCATCTTTATCTTCACTATCCCATAGGATATCGTCTTCTGAGCCAACGACAACATTGGTTGAAAAAGAACTGCGATTCTAGGACGCCATCGATTCTATGATGCACCCCATTTTTAGAGACGTTCAAAGGGGGAAAAAATAGACGTCTTAGAATCGAAAAATTGCGTTAGAAGTATATTTGAACACCTTCATACAGCTGCTGATACATAGAATGTGTTGCTCAACCCACAATAGCTTTGTTTCGATTTGTAGCTGCCTGTCATGAATGCAGCAAGATTCTCCTTTCGCCTGTAATTTAATATACATGGCTGTCTATTCCAGTTTTCCCAGTCTATCTTGCGAAAAACTGTCAATTTAGGGCTGAAAGTGCAATACAGAGCTAACTTGGATGTTAGAAAAAGTTTTCAAAAATTCTTAGAGCTTTAATTTATAGCTCTTGATTATTTAGAAAATATGTTTTTGCAAATCTCCAGGAAGAGGTTCATGATAATGTTTTGGAGTTGGCTGACTGTAGTAAAGAAGACATAAATAAGCGGTTGCTCACCAAATGGAACAAGAGGTGCCGTATACCTCCACGAATTGAGACTAGAGTCTGAAATGTACACGCATTGATACGGAATAGAATACTGAATGGAATACAAGAACCACTAACATTGTGGAAGGCTGGCACTAAAGATTCTAAAAGTTTATCAATATTCATCTCATGCCAATTAGGATATTTTTTTTAGAGCACATAAAGAAAGATCAGCGTGAGTATTAAATTCTCACTATTCAAATCAAGGCTGGACATAGAATCAGACAATCCATGATCAGAGTGATCAACATAATTGTTGCTAATAACGGTGATTACAAAACCAATGACAGAACAAACTAGTAACTCCTTGCAATTATTTACAAGTTGAAGCTTTACAATGAAATGGGGTGATTTGGAAGAGCAACAAGGTGCAGATAATGAGTAGATTAAAATATATCTTACTTTTATATAGTGATCAACTTGATTTCAACTTATTTTTGATAAGAGCCTTGAAATAACTTAAGATATTTAATCAAAATGGTATTTACAAAATAGTTGGACATTACAATAGTGGACGATAGATATGTGGACAGTACCATAGTGGACAAAATGTTAGTGGACGTGCTGGTAATGGACAAAAATACTATGAACGAAA
Organism: Timema genevievae; assembly: GCA_902155825.1. Taxonomy (NCBI): domain Eukaryota; kingdom Metazoa; phylum Arthropoda; class Insecta; order Phasmatodea; family Timematidae; genus Timema; species Timema genevievae. The sequence goes on along the minus strand of CABFWO010000147.1, from coordinate 454,004 downwards.
AGGTATTAAGAACGAAAGTGTACCTTGCACGAAATAGTAAGTGGATGTAACAGTTCTGGACTAATCACCTGTCAATCGTTTCTTTACCTAAGTATAACCCAATAATATTACAATTGAAACTTCAGGCTGGAAAATTTTCTTACGTTGTACTAACTTGTAAACTTTTTACAAATAATAAGACTTGGCACATTTAGATTCTGATATTTTACGAAAAACTTTAGGAAATGATTTTATACCTATGCAAAATGAATTCGCATGTGTAATAAAGTAACTCATTTACCAATTTATAAAATTATTACCATCATACAAAGCTTTGTTAGTTGCAATTTCAACTCTGGTCGTTGAATCATTTTTACAGTTAAATTTCAAACTAGGAAAGAAATTGTTCAATATTCTCCATTTACGTTAAATTTTATGCATGTTTGCCATGATTATTATTGGTAGAATGGTTCTGATCCTGGGACTTCCAGGTGCCCTGGTTCGAAGCTCACAAGTTTAAAATTTGCTGTAATAGAAGAAATAAAACATGTGCGTAGTAGTGCCTTTATTTTATACGTTGTTGGTGGCGATGGATGAAGGAGGAAAAGCTGAGTAACCAGCCAGCTGAATACTTGGCCAAAGGGCTTCGACAGGTCAGGAGATACTTAATATATATATATATATATATAAAATTGCGTCTCATTACCCATTAGGGTTAAATGAATAAGTACTAATTACGCTGCTGTGTTAGGTATGAGGATGGTTGAATTTAGAGTAAATGTACCCTCATTTTCATGGAGGGCGAGCGAAAAACCTTGAAGGGAAAACCAACCTCAGTACATTAAAATAAAAATCGAACCCGCCGACGACATCGGTGGGCAATCCATTGTATTTTGAGAGTGACGCCTTAGACCATTATACTACCTAAGAGGGTTAAATAGTTGGAAATAAAACATGAGACGATCCCCCATTTGACATGAACTGCTTGTTCGTATACTTGGAGATTGGTTTGCCCCCCCAAGACTAGACTATAAATACTTCCTTAAAGAGCCTTTAGCTTAGACTTAATATTTTTAGAACAATATTGTCCTCTTCCCTTCCTTACCCATTTCTTTGGTGAATTCAACCAATCCTTTTGTAAGGTTAGATTACGAATTAAATGGAAGAGGAATGGAAAAAAGGCAATAAATCTGTCTAAGCTAACTGCTCTTAGCTCCCTGACAATCTTCTGTACTGAGCAATAGCTTGTATCTTCTCTTAGCTACGACTCAATTATTTACGAGTTTATCATGAAAAATGAATCAAAATTATAATCTGTTAAACTCACTTCGGTGGCCGCATAGTTTAAGGTACTAGACTAGACATAGACTAGACTGCCAAAGATGGGGAGATCGAGGTTAGAATCTTGGTTGGGTGCACTGAGAGTGATGGTTTTCCCCCCTCTCCCCCGCAACACACACACATTCTCTCTCTCTCCACGCAAATGAGGGTACACTTTCACTAAATTCAACCTTCCTAATCCCTAACACATTAGTGTAATTAGTACTCGAATGGGTAGTTAGATGTTGTTCTTAAAAATAAATCAGTTTAATATACGAAGTTGGAGAATATTTCAGTCTTGATTTAGTTTATTCAAAATTTGTTTAGGTTGGTTGTAAAATATTTTAATGTAGGCTGGTGGGGGTTAGGGGACTAAAATTTACCTCTGGTACTGACTTGAGCACCTGATGGGCCCACATTTACGTGTATTTTTAAAATCTATAGCGAACCAAAATATAGAAACAGCTATATTCCGATTATGAGGTGTTGAACTGTTTTATGTTTACATATAAAAACATATATTTATCTAAGTTTATAAGGTAGGCCTACACATTGAACATACACATGTTGGAAGCCATTACAATTTTTTAGGGGTGTGTAAAGATTTTAAACTTACTTTGACTTGGCTTCAAAATAAATAAGAGCTTCGACTTCACGTTGAAAAAAATTCCGGCTTTGACAATACGATAGTAATATTGGCAGCTAAAATACTCAAATTTATAGTCAAGTATTGTCATTTAGAACTGTTAACAATTAATATTCTTTAGACAAAATCTAAAGTAATTTAATTATAAGTGTGATAATAACGGGATTTATCAGAATGAAACAAAATATTACAAAAATTGTGAAATAAAACATTTCCGAGTTAATTTTAGAGCATAAAGATAGGTCTGTATAAAATAACAACATAATATTTTTTAAAGCATAAAGCAACTAACAAACATATTCGAACTTTGATTTAGTTTAGATAATATTTCATAATATATTCTATACGAATTCGCTTCGAATTAAAAACGATGTCTTCACACCCCTAAATTTTTTTAAATGAATTGTGTCACACATTCATATTATGGATTACTGATAATCAACTTATTGGCAACTTACTTATGGACACGCCACTGACTAGAAAATGAAAAAACATATATTCTAGTTTTATATTATTCATGATATGTGAAAGCCTTAATCAAAGGAACCTAAGACACCAAAACTCATGCTATAATTCTCATAAAAAACATAAAAAAAAATCAAAGCATGAGTTACAAAAAATAGGTTCACACCCTCGGCTATGTCATGAGGTTCAAACCTGTAATTTTAAAACGCTTGCACACACTAGGGGAAAAGATGGGCTACACTGGATATGGCGATGGTAAATAGAGGGTAGAAGGCGAGGGAAGACGCTGAGGATGAAGGAAACTGGAACCCGTCGGTGACGGCTATCACATATTCGTCCAAGAAGTTTTCCCGCACGGTGGACTTGCGGTCTATTCGGAGATAAGGTCCTCTCTCTCCGGAGACGGGCGGCCAAGATTCTACTCCGGCAGCAGGGGCGGGAGATCTGGAGGAGGGGAAACCAAACAACAAATAAATATTATTATTATTAGCACCACGTCTTACTACCCGTTCGGGTTATACGCACTTACGCAAATGTGAAATGGTAGGGTGATTGTGAGATGAAATGGAGGACCTACAATTTAACGTGCAATTCGAACCACGGTGGAGGCCTGGCATTCCTCACATTCACAAGTTGTGATTAATACACGTCTTGTCAGAGGTGAAGGAAGGGTTTGGCAATCAGATAAATCTGTGCCGGGACCGAGGATTGAACCCCGGACCCCCAACACAGAAGTCTGACACCTTACCCCTAGACCACCAGGTCACCTAACAACAAATAAATGATACATTTATTTATTGAATATCTCTCACGAATGTCCTGGAATTTAATGACAACTTTTAATTTTAATTTTAAATAGATTCATCTAATGCCACACTATGCTCACGACAGATATTAAACAACTATTGAAATCACCACGTGAAGAAAATTAAACCCCCATGTTTGTACTGAAGTAATATTTTATTTAATTTTAGGCCAAAAAAATAGTTTTGCTAATAAAACTTAAAAAAAAATTGGCCTTTTCTCGTGTTCCTTACAAAAGTGACAGCTCAGTGTATAAATAACTCGTCACTTGTTTCTGAGTACACGGCACAATGTGAACTGTCAAATATTTACCCAGAGTTAGAGAAAATTATCAAATAACAATACAAGATAAAAGAAAATTGAAACATTGAAATACTTTTTTTTAAATATAAATGACATAAATTTATGGTTTCTGTTTCAAAATTATTATTTTTAAACCAGCTGAATAAAACGTAGATAGGCTACAATAACACGGGCAATCCTATCTTTACTTGCCGCTACGCTACAGGTAGGCAAGGTCGTTTATGCGCTAGCACTGTAAAATCCACGAAAACACATGCCAACCGGAATCTAACCCTGATCTCCCCGTCTTTAGCAGTCTAATATAACACGAGAGTAGCGCTTTAGATCCTGTGGCCACCGAAGCGGCCCCGTGACCCCGACAAAAGCGCGCGCTATATGTTATATCTATCACACTCCTTTATTCCAATAAAGCAGGGGTTGGCAAGATATTCGGGGCCCCGATCAATTTTTACATTTATCAAAGGTTCCACGATCACCCTTCGTTCCTCCACTTTACTTTTAATTATTTTTTAGACATCTTTCTTAAACTCAATATTTCCTCCAGTACTTATGTCTCTGCCTTTATATAAAATAAATAAAATGTACACTCCGGTTGCCTTGTAAGATAGTCTTACCTTGATAGATTACACTATGGTCCTATCTTTTAAGCTGTACCATAGTGGAACAATGCAAGGTAAGCACGATGTAGTTTTCTTACATGATCGACTGAAAATTTCTGCGAGATCGACCTTTTGCCGACCCCTACCATAGAGACTATGTTTAGATAAACACGCGTTACCCAGTGGCGGCAAAGTTGGTCCACAGGTCCACCATCGTGTTGGCAATGGCTAGTTCCGCGTCGCTCAAGTTCTTGTCATGGTGAGGAAACAGGTATATGAGGTCATCAGAGTGAGCCACACCTTTTGAACACAGGAAGAGACAGTTTATAGCTTCCGGATTGCTCAACGAAATAAAATACAGCTCAATTTTCATAGGAAGAAACTTTTGAAATACAGACACATTTTTTCGCGGTTAACTTTTATAACATTTTACCTTTTTTATTTTTATTTAAGAAGTTTTGTCACTACCACAAATGACGGCAACAGATCTTATGAATAGATATTTGAGTACGCAAAGGTAGATCTAGTAGCTATTTTAGCTGCCAGAGAAGGCCTTTGGTATGAAAATTGGAATATATCTATAGCTTTTCTTTGTAACGTATTATGCCTACACTACAGTCTAAATAGTAAAACACTTTTATTTTTCATCTATATTCCATGGCGCCAGTCTGCAACCAAGCCATATCAACAGTTGGCGAAGATAGCGCCAATTTCTGCGGATAAAGGGTGTCATGTGATTAGCATAACGAACCCCCTGGCCATTAATCTCAGTTTTTTTTCCATACCGAAGTCGTTACTTTTCCATTCAAGTAGCTATTAATTTGTCCTCACGGGGCTGAAATTGATTCCTTTTCAGATCCACAGCTTCACAAATAATCTGGAAGTATCGAGGTTTGAACTCAAGACCTCCGGATATAAAGCCAGTATCCATGACCTCTAGATCACAGAGGTGGTCTTTACATTTATAAAAGTTACATATATTCATCTGTAAAGTCATGTGACCGGAGACTCACATTGCATGTATATAATAATATCACTACCTATAAGATTGTCCTATTGGTAAACTAAAATGCTATTATTAATGTATACTCGAAGCCACCTGTCACAACTCGAAGACCAACATACCGTTTCAGAATCAAACCCATTAGCATATTATACAACTTTTCTGGTAAGATTAGTAGACATTACATTACCAAGGGGTTATTTTTCCACAGAACCGTTTTTCATTTTAAGTTCAACTTAATGTTGATAAATTCGTCATATAATAATAAAAAAATATCGATGATAATTTTGTAAGCTTCACGCAACATATTCCTGTACGGTTTATTCACAGCAGGATGAGGAAAATAAGTTTATATTAGAATGTTATGGAAATGATACCCATGAAACCAATTTACTGGAATTTACAAATTGTAAAAAACAAAATAAAAAGTAAAAAGTCGAATTATAATTATTCTAAAATGAAAATAAAAAGTCACCGATTCTAATTTTACTGTTGTCAAATGAAGAATCTAGAAAATTACATTTTGATGCTATTTATGGTTTGATCGTAACCTTATATCTAATATCCTGTTAACTGGCCGGGAGATAGGCTCGTCTGGAGACTGGTTGAGAATTCACCCATGAAAAAAAAAGTCCACCCGATGGGGTCTAAATAGCCTCTTGAATCAGAGCATGCTACTATGTGCTATCTCAGCCGGTATGTCATGATGATGTTTGTGATAAAATAAAACTAATTAGGCTTTGAACATCCTATGTTATTATTAAACACTAAAAATGTTTAAAATAGGCAGGCAAATAGGCATTAAAAAATGTGGGGTTTAGGCACTTGAGTAAAAAAAAGAGCACACAATAGGTAATATAGAATTTATTTTACTACTTACTCATTTTTTTAGCACCACGTCTTACTATCCGTTTGGGCTATACGCCTATTTACAATCTACACTAATGGGTTAGGGATTAGGAAGGCCTAATTTAGAGGAAGTGCATCAGTATTTGCGTGGAGGGTGGGTGAAAAACCATTTAGGAAAAATATCCTCAGAGCACCTGACCGGAATCGAACCCCTATCTCTCCGTCATTGGCAGTCTGGTACTTCTTTTTATTACCTACAGAGAATTTACATTGAGCAGTTTCTTTAAAACCACGTTTCACTACTCGTTCGGGTAGTACGCTTGTTGTACTAATTACGCTAATATGTTAGGACCTAAAGAGAGGAATTCAGATGTAGTGTATCTGCCTTTTCGTGGAGAGAGAGTGAAAAACCATTTAGTAGAAACCACCTGAACCGAGATTCGAGCCCCGATCTGCCCTTCAACGGCAATCCAGTCTATTGCGATAGTGATGCCTTGATCCATTCGACCACCGAAATGGGTCACTTTCCATTAGTCACTAGATACTTTCATAGATTCTCAATAGTGAAATGGGTTGGTTATATTTTCAGATATGTTTTTTTATAATTTAAAAAGCTGATGTCAAGGGACAAAATTTAGAAAGTTGCCATTTTCTGAAAAGATTAACATTTCTCCAATTTACTCCCCAGATGTCTGCCAGTGCTCCCATTGTCTTCCACCAAATTTACGATAGCTGAAAGCTATTTAACAAGTGTCAATTTTCAAACATACTTCAAACAAGTATGCCGTAACTTAAAATTTCTAAGAAACTGGACACTCTTTCAGCAAAAAATTTATGAAAAAGAGAGAAGCCAAAGCTGAAATAGGTGCGTTAAGACGCTTATTAATAAAATAGGCAAAATCCAAAAGACTAGGCAATTATAGGCACTATAAAATTAACATATTGTAGTCGTCATAACATTAAATGCATATATAGCTCAAATGCCTATGTTTTACGATCGAAGGAAAAAAAGAAGGCAAATAAGCTAAATCTGGTCCCTAGTTATTATGAATAATACATTTACCTCCTGGGAAGGGATAATCGACTTCCTCGCCATAGCCGAACATTGTGAACTGCCCGTCGTAGTTGAAAGAATACAGGTAACTGGGTTGCACTCTGCTGTTCTCCAAGACTGTCCTGAAGGCTGATGCTTTCAGCAGAGACACCCCACAGATCTGTGAACAGCACGCTTACAAACATTGTGTGTTAACCTTTAAAGAGTTTGCAAAAATACCCTGATACTTAAGATTTTGGCATAGACTACACTTCGTTTACCCTGAAAATAACAGTCTTACCGTGATTAAATACTACAGTTTTATCTTATAAGCTGAGCCATATGGAACCAAACAAGTTAAGCTTACTGCCTTTGTGGTAAATGGGGTGTACAAAAATATTTTTAAAATGTATATTGGTTTACTTATTAATAATATAGTTATATTTCTAAATATTTGACCAACAAATTTGGGAGCTATGGATTTAAATTAAGTATGGGAGCTTCTCCTCCTCGAATTACCGAGGATATTTAAAATTCTAGGATTAGGAAAATTATCAGATTTGAGATTAAAAAACTTAACAAATTTTTTTTATTGGAATTTGTATTGCCATTTGGTGGTTTAGTCCAACGTAATTCTAGGCCAAACTTAAAAACCACCCCCGTATAGATATTATTTTATCATCGCGTCTTACTACCTCTTCAGGTTTTACACGTATATACTAATTACGCTAATGAGTTAGGGTTGAGGAAGGTTGAATCTAGAGGAAGTGTAACCTAATTAGCATGGAGAAAAAGTGGGAAAACATTTTGAAAAAATCAGTCTCATTACACAAGACCGAGATTCGAACCTCTATCTCCCTGTCGTTGGAAATCCAGTTTATTGTGATAATTATTCCCTAGACTAAGCAACCGCAGGTCCCCTATAATTAACTTACCATTTAACTTTATACATCAATATTACAAGGTTATTCAGATCTCCAGGTAAAAAATTATACATGCTGTAAAAGTTGACAAGACAAGCGTTTCCACGTTATTAATTTAGGGACGGTGACGTTAAATGGCGGTGCTATGACAGGTCATACTTGGCATTGTGTGCACCTGTAGGGTAGGCAATACACTCAGCATGCCACGCAAACCTACACACAAACCCTCACCACCACATCCCTCGACACACACGATGGTGTCAGCGTAGCATATAGGCATTGCACTGATTGCTGTCATCACGAGAGAGACATTCGATGCCCGTGTCTCGTCATAATTCACACCATACTCCACTTAATGTGCTGAAGATTGATGCTTTGCCTACCACTGAGGGGTTTTAGGCACCAACTTTGACGTCTCGTAGCGCCACAATCTGGCGCTGCTGAACTCAAGTTATTATTATTACTATTATTATCGCGTCATACTACCCGTTCGGGTTATACGCTAATGTGTAATGGTAGGGTGATTGTGAGATGAAATGGAGGGCCCACAGTTTAACGTGGGATCCGAACCACGGTGGAGGCCTGACATTCCACACATTCAAAAGTTGTGATTAATACACGTCTTGTCAGAGGTGAAGGAAGGTTTTGAAATCAGATAAATCTGTGTGGGAACCGAGGATTTAACCCTAGACCCCCAGCACAGAAGTCTAACACCTTACCCCTAGACCGCCAGGTCACCTGATCCCAAGGTCATTACGTGGAAGTACTTGTATTGTCGCCCCCTACAACCCGTATAATTGTTTTACCTGGAAATATTAATAGCCAAGTACGATGAATTATCTTAGCAAAAAAGTTAAAATTTGGCTATTTATCAACTCAAGAATTAATTAAATATAGTAACAACGTATGTTTACCATGTTATTTAAGAATCAGATTCGCATTTGAAATTCGTGGGTAAAACAAGTATTTAGATTTGAGATTCCATTCATAGAATAGTAGATTCAATTCATCTCTATTTATGTATATTTATCTGAGGTATTTAACGTGCACTTTCTGAACCGACTGATTATATCAGAACATGAGAATTACCCGCCTCAGTGGCGCAGTTAGTTAACGTGCTAGTCGGATTGAGCTAGACTGCCGATGACGGGGAGGTCGAGGATTGAATCTCGTTCGGGTGAACTGGGTGTGGTTTTCCCTAAATGGTTTTCCACTTTCCTTCCACGAAAATGCGGGTCTACTTCCTCTAAATTCAATATTCCCAATTCCTAATCCATTAGCGTAATTAGTACTTAAGCGTAAATCCCGAACGGGTAGTAGGACTTAGTGTTAAAAAAAATTCTACGAGCGTGCGTGAAAGAGCCTACAAATTTGGTTGGGAAAGGTATTTTCAGACACATTCCAGGGCTCTTTTAATTGAAACAATTGACGTGGGATCAATAGCTTTACTTCCCTTCCGAAGTAAGCTATGCTATGGATTTTTACCGCTAAAAATATAAAATTGCCGATCCCAATAGGGTTTGAACCCACTAGCATTAAGACATGAGGCGAGCACTTTACCCCAAGACCACTGCGGTTGAGTACAAGCTTTTAAACACACACTCAACCACGCCATCCGTAAATGCTTAGAAATTCCGAAAGGTCTATTTATACATATGTGTGCGTGTGAATAGTTAATTTTGGTTATTGAACACATTCACGACGAAATAATACTCATTAAAATTAAATGCTACGCAATAGATTAAAATTTCCTACACCTTAAAAAAATTATAAAATTTAATCGTTATTTGTGTCTCTAACTGGAAGTGAAAATGCTGTTATCGATATAAAAACTGAAGTTTATTGGTTTTCTAAAAATAAGAGTACATATTGTGCCTGTTTAATCTATTATAAATTATAGCAAGATTATTTTTCCATTGTCTTTGATGATTCTATTTAAAATCAGGTAACACAATGGAAACTTGAAAAGATCAAATAAAGTTCAATTTTAAAGGGTGAATGTTTTAACTCGCCCTACTGACATTATAATGACCTTAATAGCTCATAGAATAGCAAAGAGAATTTACGGAAGATGTGATAACCTTAAATAATAATTTAACAGCGTTTGGAAGTTTGATTTTTCTTATAGTACATACATTTGATTACAAGTTTATATAACGACTTTATCCATTGGATAGGGATGAGGAGGATTTATAGGTAGGGTAGCCGCATTAGAATCGAGAATAGATGGGAAAACTACAGTGATAAATCAAACGTGAACAAAAAAACAAAACAACACTCGGCTAAAATTCTAACCTTGACCTTCTTATCACCGGTAGCTCAGTCTATCATCAAACTCTGTCCAAAGGCCACGTGACTCACAAGTGCGGGCATTAGACAATTATGCACTATACATTAAAATGTTATTTTATCAATTTGTCTTGCTAGAATTGGTTTTTAAAACACATTTTTAAGAAGGTTTAAAATTTTTAGTATTGTTTTAGAATAAGTAGGGTGGTAAAGTAGGCACTTTTCCCTTCGAATCGAGTTCGATTCGAGTTTGGTTGAAAACGAGTTTTTTCGAGTAGTATAGACTTACACCTTCCAAGCTATCAGGGTGGATAGGTGTTGTCCCAGCAGTTTAGCCTGTTCTTGTGCGTACATGTATATTACAGAAGGCATATTACAGAAGGCATAATACAAAAGACATAATGTTGACATTTAATTTTATCTACGCGTTGTTCTGTGTATTATTCAATCCATACAGTAAGCTAATTACAATATGTATTCATTTTTGCATATAATTCCTCACATTACAGTAGTTAATTGTTGTAGTAAATACCCACATTATATACATTCATATAGATTAAAATGTGTTCAAACAGTACGTTAAAAAAACTATTTTTCCAAACAGCGAACACTTCTTAATAAAGGACTTTTTTTTGTATCCCAGAAGGAGACCGTTATTAAAATATTTCACTGAATTTTCAAAAGCAAATAAACTCACACAAAGCAACCTAAAATAATTATTATAGAGAAAATAAGAACATCATTGCCTAAAAGTGCTTTCAGCTTGGGTCTAATGATTTCCGAAAACCAATTTTAATATTATTAGTAAGAATTCAGAGTATAGCTTTAAGTTAACCAACGTGGTTTAATCTTGGAGAAGAGCGCACTCTTTTTAAATCCCTAAAATAACAACCACTTAAATCATTAAATTACTTTCATTTGTTTGGTAAGATTAAATCGTTCTAAGTCTTCAGATCAAGCCTGCTAATAAATGAAGGGAATGAATTTGACCTTGAAGGTAGAAACTCAAGTTTGAGTCCCGGTCGGGCACACAAAGCGTGTTATTGTATTTTTTTTCGCCTTAAGTTGTTTTCCATCTTCTTTCCATGCGAGATTTTTACGAATTTACTATTTAAGACTATCATCATGTCTAATCAATTAGATTAAGTTTTTTAAATGTCCTTTGTCAAATATGCACATAGCAAAATAACAATAGTTTTCAAATTAAGCCTAGAAATTTAAAAATCCAATGTCTTTACTATAAAATTTGCTGAATACTGTTAATATTTTTCATAACCATTATGTTTATTTTAACATAAACACATTATCCAATAACTGTAATAAAATTATATAGCTCTTGTTTTGAAGGTAATAATGTAATAAAAGGTATTCCCTAAACACGATTGATACAAGGAAGTTATTGCCCCAACCCAATCAAACCCAACTCATCAAATGAAAACATACGTCCACTAGTCCTGGCGTCATCTTGCTGAAGTTACCCAGTTCTCCGTGACCAAAATACTTCTCCGTGAGGGTTTGTACCACCAAACCAGTCGGGTCTTCGATACCTGAAAATAAACAAATTGATTATAGATACTTAAGCTATATAATTGTCTTATTATACTATTCAATATTCATAGACAAGGCCTCTTGGAAAATACAAATTGATTTTTTTGGCGTCAAATATTGGTCACATTTTACTGTATTTTTAGTGCTATTTTATTATATATTAATAACATCTATCAAAAGGGACAGCTTCAGATCACAGGACATGTCGTATGAATACGTGAAAATGTATCTAGTATCTTTTCTAGCTGTCAAATAAGGCCCTTCCTATTAAAAATATACTTTACTTTGGTTTGTAATAGGAATAATAACATGTGGATTCAAGTATCGTGTGTGTTTACCTCATGAATATTGAATTAGTAGCTAGATTTCAACCAAGTTTGAAACCGTATTTTTATATTTGGAATGTCAATAAGGACACACATTCTAGGAGCAAGGGTGCCTGAATTAAAAAAAACTATTATGTTTATGCTTAACCCTCAAAAGTAAAGCTTAATTTCGCTTACTAAGCCGTTCAATAAAACAAATAAAAAACAAGTTTGAACTAGGATGAACATTTTAAAATTAGAAAAAATTATATCCGAAATTTATCAGTAATTTTAGTTACTAAATTTATATCAGCTGTTTCTGCCAAAATTGTTATCATATCCACAAAAACCTTAATTTGAAGATATTTCTTGAGCTTTAAAGTGCTCAAACGTTTTAAAAACTATGAGTTTACAAGTTTAATGGTCAAAACCTTGACATGAGACAAAGTTTTTATCTAATCTAAGAAAAGTATGGTTTTAGTAAGCATTCCAGTATCAAAATTGTAATGCTTCGATGATCTTCCCAAAATCGAGGCACTATTGAGGCATCATAACTAATTTTTAAAATTTTCATTGAAGTGTTTAATCATATTATAACCTACTTTACTTAGTTCTTTTAATTAAACTATTTATTCCTTTCTAATTAAATATTACCTGTATGTTGATTCAAAAAATCAAACACAACTTCTATTTCTTAACAACCTTTAAAAAAAATACATACCTCCAAAATCAAGAGTATCTCTAGTCAGATTATGGCTGAGGTAGTCAAAATCATTTGTGAGTTTCTTCGTCTGTAAAATGATGTCATAGATATCTGGAAACAAACGGTAGCTAAGGAACCTTATTTGGTTATGTAGTTGAACATTTGAACTAAATAAGTTAACTCCGTCACAATGAAACAAGAGAAGATTTATTAGTTTAAATTAAATATCTAAATATAACTTAATCATAATAATACCCTGTCATTGAGTACGTGGTCTATGTCAAGCATAATTTGTCTATTTGACAATTGGGTGTATTGGGAGTGATTTTTCCTTTATTGTTTCCCACTATCTACACACGAAAATTCGGGTACATTTACTCTAAAGTCAACCTTAATCATTTCTGCATCGTTAAAATAATTAAAATACATATAGACTGCTTCTATCGTTGAATGGTCTAAGCCATCAATCTCGCAATAGACTGGATTACCAAAGGCTGGGAGCTTGAGGTTCAAATACCGGTCAGGTGTAATACGGGTGCTTTATCTTAATTCCCCCCCCCCCCCCCCC
>CABFWO010000147.1:415048-432251 GCA_902155825.1 Timema genevievae | reverse complement strand
AATGAAATTTAATCAAAATCGTTAGAGGCGATTTTGAGAAAATCGACTTTTTCTCTTTTTTCCCTTCAGTAAACTACCCTTAATTTTAGGGGTAGATATCCAATTCCAAAAAACCCTCGGGGCAACCCTATGAAAACCCTAGATATCAAGTTTCAGCTCAATCGGTAAAATAGTTTAGGCTCTAGTTGGAGGTATAGACAGACAGACAGACAGACAGACAGACGGAAATTCAAAAACCACTTTTTCGGATTCAGAGAGTCATGAATCGTCAAAATTCATCAAAATCTCGAGTTCGATTTTTTTGACGATCACCATACTTTCTCTACCTGTAAGATAGAGAGAAAGTAAAAATAGTGAACATTTAAATTTTAAAATTGGCTCCAAGAAATGTTATCTCGAAATTCTCTAACCCAATAGATTACTTCAATTAAATAAAAATGCACCTTTATCAAGACATTAAATCTACATTAATAAAATTAAGAGTATTTGGCTGACTGTGATGAGTATCGCGCGATATCTAAAGGACGCGAAGAGCTGAAATTTTAAAATCAGTATGCTCTGTACACTAATATTTGCACCTTGAAGCTGGAATTCTAAAATTTATTAACTTTAAAAAAAATGTATTCATTAAAAATTGGGTCCAAAGAACTAAAGTGAAGAGATTTTGTTTCTATTTGTTTGAAGTAAATAAAAGCATTGCCTGCAACTACGTGGCTACCAATGGAAACGACGGATACCTATGCTGCTATTCTTAATAAAACCAGCGCTCGGCATCTTAGTTTAGTCGTTTTCTTTCGTTTCTTAAAGTGTGTTTGTGATTCAAAACAAATATATATTTATAAACAAAATATATAGGCTACTTGAAATTATTTGATTGAAAAAGTCAGTCTTCCAACTCACACATTTCTTCAAGAAGCATTCATTGATAATTCAAAGAACATTTAAACAAATACAACGTAGATCTTAATCCTATAAATATCAAACTATATCAAAGTAACAACCCATCTGTAAAAGGTTTAGTGTTAGAATCCCTTTACGGGCGCCCCCGCCCCTTCTAATGTATTACCTTCTTGCACCATGGGGCTAACCATGAGAAGCGTGACAGCCGCCCCGCCGGCGCTCTGACCCAAAATGGTGACCTTAGAAGGATCACCTCCGAAAATGTGGATGTGATCCTTCACCCAATGAAGGGCCAACAAAATGTCGAGTAGTCCCACGTTACCAGGGATGTCTTCTGTCTGCAGGCTCAGGAAACCTAAGATAAGGACCAAGATTACAACTAGAGAGGAAGATTGTCCACAGTGGTGGCTTGCGACCTAATAAATAGTGGAGGGGACTGGGTTAGGGGAAGTGGTACCTACATACTATTATATATATATATACATTGAGCCGATCTCGTATCTTAAATTATTCATTATGTCCTTAAAGTTGCGTGTTAGTGCGGGAAATATAACAATTTACTCGTAATATAGTAATATAATAAAATGAGCCATAAAACGCATAAAGTATTACCTTTACACTATACAGGCAGAGAGGGGAAGCCTCATGTCGCGTCCATGTCCAGGCAGTCCCCACAAAAGCTAGCACACCTCAAACCAATGAGCTTCTAACCCCAACCCGGCGTTATTCCCATCACCCCTACCCCCCTATACAGAGGCAGTATGCAATGTTCTGACCTTCAGCACTAATCGGGGTCAGCAGTTGAAATCCCGACGCGGTCACAATTATACCGGGATCATTGTCACCGTGACTTAGCGTTTGGATTACTTTAGTATTAGAATAGGTCAAAGACTTTTAGCAGAGCGTGGATAAGTAAGTCTAGGATGTTCTAGGATTAAAAAGTTACATTTAGTTTTGTTACAGGAAACTTACGTGAGATTACTACTCATAGGCCTTCAAACTGTTCGTGCATGGTACATTTTATCAAGTGATTATTTGAAAAAAGTTAGGTAAGGGATCCTAATATAAGACAATTTTTTTCTCAGGCTTGTATTTTTTTACATTGCAGATATTAAAACACAAAAAAATAGACATAATAACACACAGTAGAATAAGCTTTATGAAACAGAATTGTAAATATTTTTAATATGAATATTTCCTTATTTATTTTGTAAAATCCAAATTTAGTCAAAATAATGGAAATAAAAAATGGGTTCTTAATATGAGACCCCTATTTATTCGCCTTTTGACGACACCGAAGACTCACAAATTGTAGGTCCGTAGCTCCACAGTGTTTATGAGCCCATCGACAGCACACCGTGCATTATTGTATCCACTGTTCTCCGTGTTTGTCTTATGAAAATACGCACCCACAGGAGAAACAGCTCGTATCAATTTCTTTTTCATCAGAGTTGTACGACTGGATAAAGTATGACTCAGAATCATTGCTTCTCGATTCCATCAACTATTTCCTGCATTTTTATTTAGATATTTTTTCTTATTAAATTGGTTTTGCGTTGAACTGGATTTGTGAAGAACTACTGCATCTTCCTTTCTTTTTTTTGTTATGGCCATTTTGATTTGCAATAGCATCAGGATTAGGAGTTGTCTCTTGATGATGGTGATTGGTGAAGTAATAATCTCGAAAAATGTATATATTTAAAGGAAACAAATCAGTCTTTCGGAATGTATTTACTGATATTTACATGGTTGCTGCTAAGTTGTAAGTAGCACAGAACAGCTTTGCAACCAGAAATTGTGTTACTACATAATTAGGGTTATTTCTTAAAAACATATTCTATTTCCTTAGACTAGTATGTTTAATATATTATTAAAATATTTAACTGCACTAAAAAGTTAAAATTTTGCTATAATGTAATATTAATTTACCAGCAGGAGCTCCTAATATGATACCCTCTCATTTTAGGAGACGCTTAGGGTCTCATATTAGGAGTTAGTCAACATGTTGAACAAGGTCTTTTTTTAAGTTAGATCATACATAGGAGATAATTTAACAGACATGCATTGAATTCTTCTCTTAATTGTTAATCACTATATACTCAAGTTAAAAATAATTTAACTCCACTTAGTAAAAATATTAGTATGTGAAAATAGTTCCTCGAAAACTTGCTTGATAACAAATCAAGAAAACCTTTACCACACGCATTTACATATTTTTTTGGACAATGGCAATAACACATACGCGGGAAAGCATGGTGAGCATCAAGTTCCAATCGTCTTTGCTAGAGCACATCACCTCATAAGGAAGAAACACTGGGGTCTCATATTAGGGGAAGGTCTCGTATTTGGTACTTTTACCTTACACAATTAACTCATTAATTCACTTCCGTGACTTTCTATAATTTTTGTGTTTAAACCATCGTCCAAAGATACGGTCCCTCGTAACAACAAACAACGTGTTTATTGAAATCACAGTCAAGAGTAGGAGTTGGTAGCAGCAGAGAGCCATAAAATAATGTATTGGGAAACTAGGGGCTAAGTGGAGAGTCAAATTTTTTTTATCAAATTATAAAAACAAACAAATAATGTCAATTAGAGGTGATTTTTCTTCGGCTGAATTCAGGGTGTGGGGGTTTATTCTTAATGTACTTTGGTCAACAGCAGACCTGACATTAGTGCCACATTCATCCACCAAATACTGTGGTCGATGAGTGAGTAGTATACAAAAACTGGTATTGCTTTATAGGAACTCATTTAAATAGCTGAAAAATTGTTATAAAAAAATTAACCAAAAATCATAAAAAACGGAGAATAATACGTTTCACAGCTTACACCTTAGTTCAACTACCCGTACAGGCGTTCACGCAGTCCAAGGCGTTCGTATCACCCATTGAGAGGATTGCCTCTGACTGGAAATCGACCGGATTGTGTTCACCACGTGATTTATCATTTTGGGAATATATATTATAAAATAGGGCAGTTAAAAATATTTAAAAAAAATAATTGTGCCAGTTTTATCGTGCTAGTTACTAATTTCAGAACACTTAGAGGTATTAAGATACAGTCTACACAAACTATAGTCATCAAGATCACAAAATAATACAAACTGGTTGTCATGGTAATTACATTACCTTTTAGGCCTACAGTTAGTAAACAATTATTGGTTCGTGTACGAATCCCTTTTACTTAATATTTAAGTCCTTATCGTCTTAAAATTAAGTATTATGTTGATACTTATGATTAGTTCTAATTAATAAAAACCTCAGGTATACAAATTGTAATAAGTATGTATCCCATTCATTTCTCTAATTAGAGGAATTAAAATTAAAGTGTAGCTCGTGAAAGTTTTAGAAATAAGTCACTGAGTTTTAGTGATATTGTAATTTTTAAATCATACCCATATATTCATTTTTATTTTTCAATCGCCCTTTATTTCCGCCATCAACACACTTATACCATTCTTAACCCTCCTTTTACCTCCACTTTCCTACTATTTTCTTCCCATTATCTTCATTTACTTCCCCTTTACCTTACTTTACCAACATTTACCTCGCCTTTAGTTTCTTTTACCTCTATTTACCTCTTATTTACCTTCCTTTACCTCCATTTACCACCCCTTTATCTCCATCTACTCTTTACTACCACTACCCCATCCCCCAAATCACAACAAAGAATACAGTAGCTATGGAATGTGTGGCCATTGAGTTTATGCAGACAGGTACGATACGAATATGATAGGGGATGACTCAGGGCGTACACCGTCACCCATTCAGTGCTCTTTTTCCAACCTTCCCCGATCGGTCACTGGGTGTTATTCTCACCCAAAGGTCCCAGCCTGTACTGCGGCACCACCAGCACCACGTCTCTGTCTACGAGGAACTCCGGTCTGAAGTCTCTTGCCGAACCGACCCTGAAGGAACCTCCATGGATGTAGAACAAGACCGGGAAACCGGAGGCGTTGTTCGTCCCCAGCTGTAACTGATAACTCTTGTCACAGCATCGGCTTATAATGTACATTTTAAACGTTACCGGTATTTACGTGTCACTTAGTTGTAACACCTTAAATATTTTATATTATTTTCGGGTGGCGATAAGGTATTTTATATCAAACAAAAATTACGTTTATTGATTTTGGTTTATTTACTAAACCACTTTATATCTTATCACTAAGGAGACCTACTTTTTGCAAACCTTGTTTTCATGAAAAATATAAGAAATTTCCATTTAAAGCACAAAAACTGGTTTCTAGTTCAATGTAAATTCAGAGCTCACAAAATAAAACAATATGTAGAATTACAAGTTTTTGGACGAATTTTAGTATATTTAAACAAAGTTTGCGTTTATTATGCAATAGATTACGTACATAAATTTGGCCTTAATTATTTGTTAGGATTTTTACAAAACTTTCTTAATTTCATTGCTAGTCAAACCTGGAACCCTTAGATCATCCTCCAGGGTCCTAACCACCATACCATCAGGTCGGTTAAGATATATATATATATATATATATATATAAAATACCCACCTGTAAACTATTTTTCCTAGACATAAACTCGTTACTAAGAGTTTGGAAGCAGAATGTAAAAGAGATAGAAACGAAAACTATAGCTAGAACACTTTGGATAGAACCTTATCTACCAATTCAAAAATAAAAGTTTTCAATACATTCTATTATTCATCCTATTCGGGCTATACGCATATATATGAATTAGGCTAATCTGTTAAATATGAGGAAAGTAGAAGGATATGTACCCGCATTAGCGTGAAGGGAGGGTGGGGAACCATTTAGTAAGAACATCCTTGCTACACTCAACTTGGATTCGAACTCCCCATCTTAGACGGTCCAGCCTGTTTAGAGAGTGACATCTTAGACCATGCAACCAACGTTAAGAGTAGTTTAAAACCTAGTAAATCTACTTTCATGTATTAATACGGCAAATATTGTTTTTCAATGGGTATGTTTAAGATCTTAGAAGAAAGTAACATATTTTAAGGGATGGTGATGAGTAAGTTAAAATAAAGAAAGTGCACCCACATTAGTGGAGAGAGTGAATGGTAAACCAATTTGATAATTCAGTGGAAAGCCTACGTTAGAACCTAGAACTCCCCATCTCTTGTAATCCGGCCTATTATCATTTTAATTTTGACTTTTTCGATGGTGTGGACACCTGTGGGGGTCAAGGCTTGGTACCAATTATGACAGCTGTCAACACTAACGACATTGCCTACTAAGAGATTTCGAAGCTATTTTGCGAAGCGGGTTGCATCATAACTTGACGCACCTTAGCAGTTTGAGCACCATCACACTTAAGACACTAATATAATAAATATTAAAAGAGAGAAGAAAATGAACAGTTAACTCTGAGAAGCCTCTAGTTTATCTGCTGAAAACAATTTCCCTCTTCCTTTTTTACGAGTTTACACAATCACTATACAATTGGGGCCTGGACAACTTTGACTTTCTTTTTAAAACTAACCTTTTTCTTGTTTCATATTCTAGATAGACATATGCTTCCACCTACTTTTTTAATCTACATCTGGGCAGGCAGACTACTACAGGCCATTTTCGTGGCCAGGCCAAATAGCATAAGCTATAACTTAGATGATTTATAAAAAACACGTTAAAAATAAACTACTTCAAGATAATAATAATAATCTTTGACATTGTAGGACTATTTTTAGAATTATTTAAGAATTTATGGCTTTTTTTCAACTCTCTAGCTTTAAAACTCGCTGAATAAAACGCAAATTCATTAATATTGGAAATTCTATCTTGACCTGCCGTGACGTCACAGGTAGCCAAGTTCTTGAATACATAATATCCATTTTATCGCCTGGAAGGTTCTTAAAATTGAAACCCGATTGTACTGTAAAGTTTTCGAGCACGTTAAAAGGCCGGCCTCACCTGAGGCGTGTAGACGTTGATGTGGAGGCAGTCTTCCAGCGCCCCCGTGTCGAAGGCGTCTGAAGGCTCGTCGGTAGAATCGGCGCTGGAGGTGGGGCACCGCCTGTTGAACTTGGTGGCGTCCAGAGTCTCGTTCCATGGCAGAGCTGCCTCAGGGGGCTAGAGGGGGCGAGGAAATAGTAAAAGATTAGAACGTATTTCCTAAACCTTTGATTTTTACTACGGCATTCAAACATATACCTTTTAAATACTGCGCTAGATTAGAACATTCACGACTTTGGCTAATTTTACACTAGTGGTTCATAACTTGTGAATATGTGGAATGCCAGGCCTTCCCCGTGATTCGGATTCCACGTTAAACTGTAGGTCCTCCATTTCATCTCACAACCACCCTACCATTACACATTAGCTTAAGTGCGTACAACCCGAACGCGTAGTAAGACGCGGTGCTAATAATAATAAACTAGTGGTTAAAACGCGGCGGTTTTGCCGCTAGCTTACGCCCCCAAACTCTTGAATCTACACCTGACTGTCAAAACGCAACTGTTAAACAGCTACCATAAGGCCTATTCTACACTAGCGGTTAAAACGCTAGCAACCGCGCCTTTTAATGAAACCCTTGATATCAAGTTAGAAAATAAGTGTTCGTCTAGACCAGCGTTTTGATCGCTACCTCTGGTGGCGTTAAAACCGCCTAGCGGTAGAAATGCGAATCAAACTACACCAGGCGTTAACAGACAGTTGTGCCTCAATGCCACAAGTCTTTCAGCAGGAATAATATTCTTTCTCAAGATGGTATCACACTTTGCAATATTTTCATTCACTAAACCAAGTAGTTCATCAAATGAAACCACAGACATTCTATAGTACAAAAATAACTTCTCTGGGGACATTCTGTTTTTCATAAACATGATATGAAACCATCATGTTGAGAGACGGTTCGATATTGTGGGGTGAGTCCATCAACATCTCTTTTGACGAGTTTTTTTTTTTTTGAGAGTTTCCTCCAACAAAATAAGTCCTGCAATACAATGTCCATTTTTAAACCATTCTGCACAAGTGGAATCAACAACAGCGGCATTTAAACCGCAAGTTTAGAATCAGTAGCGTTTTGATAGCGTTTTTTATAGCTGTTTAACAGTCGCGTTTTGAAAGTCAGGTAGCGATTCAAGATTTTGGGGGCGTAAGCTAGCGGCAAAACCTACGCGTTTTAACCACTATTGTGGAATGGGCTTAACGCTATTAGTTCTAAACTAAAGGCTTAAATTCTGCGGTTGTTGCTTGTTTTGTTAATAAATCATACTTAAATTTTGTAGCATCAATAAGTTAATTAAAATAATCTTAAGATTAGTCCAGCATTTGTCTCCACCCCCTATCCTTTGTGCTTCCTATCTAACCCTCCCCCACCCCCTGTACCTCTCTCCCTTCTTATAGCCAACTTGTCTCTTAACAGACTCTATTTTTAAGTATAGTAGGCCCTAGGTGCCATCTCTACACCTTAACCCCTCCATCGCAAGCCACCACTGTAGAACATTTTCTTCTCTAGTTAGAAATGGTGTGGGTATTTAATATGTGTGATTGTGTGAGGAAGTCAGAGAGGAGTAAAAAAAATTAGCAGCTATGTATCCCTTAAGCCAACTTTAAAATAAATTAGCTTCATTTTTCTATTTATTTAATTTAAAATTAGTATGATACTGATTTAAAGAATATTGGCATAGTGTAGAACTGAATATAAAACTAGATTGAAGTATTTTACCTCAGTATTTAAGATAAATAGATATTACCGAGACAAAATATTTTCGTAAAAAGCGTTTTTCTTGATATTTTATATAAATTTAACGGGCTTTGTTTGTATTTTACAGCTTTTTGTAAAAGTTACCTCCATAACAAACAATTATACTAATATTTATTTATTATTTGTAAATTGGAATATTATTTCCTCAGCCAACTTGTCATATATTTAGTAAAATAAGGAAATATGGCAACTTATAAGTGTTAATAATAGAGTTACCGAATAATAAAACGAACTACAACGTTACGTGTGTGTCTACGGGCTCGGGACTTTTTATTCAATGGACAAGTTTTTTTTAACACAAACAAGCTATTTAACATTATAACATAAGGGGCATGGATAAGAAACGTGAAATGCACTGTATCACAATGATAAATTGCATGTATGTAAAACCTCACTAATTGACCCAGGATGGTCCCAGTTAGACACTTGACCTTCAATTCACTGGCAGGCCAATATCTAGCTAAATTGATACCTTTAACCAATTATTTCCAAATATTTTTAGAACCTAAACCAAATTTATAGAACGAAAATTTCAGCCTGTGATAACTATGGCGGAGCACGGTTTGAAAAACGACGTATTAGAGCATTCAAAAACTGAAGTGGTTAAGTTATAATTAATGTCTCACAAAACGCTAAGAAAAATAAAAAGTTCACTTTGTACCACAACCCCGACCTCCCGGGTCAGAGTCAAGCACACAGACCACCGAGCTGTCTCCACCCGGCCCATAAATCACTCCCTCGACATCTGCAAACGAAGACCCGCTGATTGAGACGATCATTAGGACCCCTGATAGGACAAGATGACACGTGATGGGATGATTGTCGCCATTAGCCGCTGGAGAGCGCTTGGTAGGGCTACAGTTGATGGTACAGTGCAGCTCATATAAAGTGGCTCAGATGGAGATACTTTCAATTCATATAGACAACCAGTGGTGTGATTGTAAGCGTTGCTAGGTTAAGCAGAGATTGTTAAAACTGTACCTGTCATATGCTCTCACTGAGTCGGTTCCCATTTGACCATCATAAAAAGGTTCTTCTCTTTAAGCCTCACATTTACGTTGATAACTGGCCAATGAATGTGGTTATAGTGAGTGATGAGAACATATCACAGGTTACAGTTTGGATTAACTCTGCTTACCCTGGCAACACTTGGCGACACGCCACAAGAGACAACAACCTCTTGTTATTATGGAGCCTACTTTTACACCGGAGACTACGGCAGAGTATAATTATTATTATTATTAGCACCGCGTCTTACTACCCGTTTAGGTTAAACGCATTTACTTTAATGTGTAATAGTAGGGTGATTGTGAGATGAAATGGAGGAGCTACAGTTTAAAGTGGAATCCGAACCACGGTGGAGGACTGGCATTCCTCACATTCACAAGTTGTGTTTAATACAGGTCTTGTCAGAGGTGAAGGAAGGGTTTAGAAATCAGATAAATCTGTGCCGGGACCGAGGATTGAACCCCGGACCTCCAGCACAGAGGTCGGACATCTTACCCCTAGACCACCAGGTCACTTACCAGAGGATAACTAACATGATTTAAATTATAGCATAAGCTCAGTTGGTAGCGTGTCTGTCTACTTAGCTTGTGATTTCGGGTTTGAAAAATTGACTATGTGTGTAATTGGGGCTTTCCCTTTTACAGTGATAAACTAATGGACATAGGACTGTGTGCTGGTTTTGTTTCTAGATGGAAGAAAGCAACGCTATGCAATTAAGTGTATATAAAAGACGGAGCTTGAGTGATGAATGGTTCTAATTGCACCACTGAGTTTAATTTATTACTTATACTTAAGGGCGAAAAAAAAAATAGATTTTCTCAAAATCGGCTCTAATGGTTTTGATTAAAACTCCTATCACGGCAATTACAAACAAAATAGAGCAATTCATTTTCCCATTAAAATTAGTTTTAGGGTACTTCACATAAATAGAAATTTCCAATTTTGATCCGTATCTCTACAACTATTTGAGATACGAAATAAATTATCGCTGTAAAGATGTAGTACTATTAAATATAAAATTCTTTAGTTTGGAATATGTTTTGATAAAATTATTTACATTACTTTTATTTTTACTGTGGTGTGAGCAACCATATTTTTTATGGAGTACTTTGAAATATAAAATTGATTATTATGCATCTTGGTTGGAAGAGATGTTCCTCTTTACTCAATGTTTCTGTAACATTGTATATTATTTCATTTAGGCTATTTGGTGTAACGGTTCTGCAACAGTGTATATTATCTCGTTTCACAAATCCTTCTAGTTTTTAGTAAATGGCTCTAGCTTAAGATAGAAGAGAGTGAAAGCCTGTGTTGGTTCCCTGTACTATTTATTTTAATGATGTACAATAAGGTATACGTTGGTTAGGCATCTGTCCCGAAAAGAGTACACGACCAGCCAAAGTTTGGGAAACAATGTATTAGTATAACGTACAGTTTCTAAATACACCATTTACCAACTAAAAACTACTGACTGTTGACATATTATACCCCCCCCCCNTTTTATAAGGGAACATGTTTCGAATCCGGACAGGGTCCTACATTGAGTCTTCTCATCTTGAGAAAGCAGAAGTTTGAAGAACAACCGAACACTCGCTATAGATGATATTCCACCACCACATATTACAACTCGTTCAGGACACACTCCTACAGTATGTAACAACTACACTTATTTTCTAGGGCTGAGGAAAGTTGCATTTCTAAGAAATCCCCTCACAATTTCTGAGGGGGAGAGACCGAGAGACCAATTAGTAAAAAACAATTTAAGTACATCAGGCTAGTATTCAAACCCTGAGATATTCGTCATCCGCAGTTCAGTCTATGGCGAGGGTGAAGTCTTTAGATCATTCGACCACTGAATCAGGTGTTGTTAGTTCCTTGATTTTCCCCTCACCTACACTGAGCCATACCTTTAAAATTATACAAACTTTACTGTACTTTTAAATATACTAGATTTAAATTTATATTTTATGACACTAATGGCTGTTCTTGTGTCACTACATCTTTAAATAATAAAATAATAGTAACAATAATAATAACAATACACCTATAATAAAACAATCATATAAATATTAGTAACTCCTCACCTCTGGAAAAAGTCAATCTGCAAGTCATCAGACAATAGTCCTACGTTTAAAAATAGAACGGTAAATACTCTAATACATGTCTGAATCCACAATCGTGTGGATACAAAATAAAGCTCAACGTCATCGTGGAATGATTGTCAAGGCATGGCCAATAAAATACTCTCCATTTAAGCCACATTAATCCTCACCAATGTCATAAAGTTAGAGTACGTGTCCCAATAAAAGTATACCTTGGAAAAAAGTAGACTTGTGTCTATAACAAACCAACTAGACGACTTGCTTCAACAAGACTAATAGGTGCAGATGTACACTAGGCTTACAGGGAAATATGACCAGTATTACCTTGACGAATTACGCTTTGGAAGAACTTATAGCAGTGGTATTCAAACTTTTTTGTTTACGTACCCTCATATATAATTTCTCTTCATCTTTGCACCACAAAAATAAAAATAACTGCCTAGATAAGAATATCAGAGAGAGAGAGAGAAAATAGTGCTCCCAGGTTGCATGTTCTTACACCTGGGTCTTTTGTGTCTAACCCTAAATCTGGTCCTGATTATTCAGTGCTTATCATTAAATAACTATATATATTTTAAATTTTATGGCGAAAACCTAAAGAAAATAGCGGAAAATAAGATTTTTTTTTATAATGAGTGAAATAATTAACGTGGCTGAAATGTTAAAAGCTATGAAAGTGTTAAAAGATAGGCAAGGCTGCGGCGTAGAGGAAATTACAAATTAAATACTTTAAGTGTGGGGACATGGTACTACTTGCCAGATTGTATGAGTTTTTCAATGTGTGTGCTGGGATTTTGAATGCTCCTAATGACTGAAATACTACTATAACTGTTCCTTTGTACAAAGGAAAAAGCTATAAGAGTGACTGTAATAATCATAGGGCAATTAGTTTGTTGAGTATTCCAGACAAAATTGTTAGGTGAGCTCTAATTGAGAGGGTGCGTGAAAAAACTGCGGAAAAGATATGGGGTGTGCATTATGGTTTCACGTCAGATAGAGGTTGCAAGGACCTGATGTTTGCAATGCAGCAAGTGACTGAGAAATGCATGGCAGTAAGGAAAAATAGATTATATTGTATTCGTTGCTGTGGAGAAAGCGTATGATCGGGTGAATAGGGCTATGTTATGGACTGTTCTTAGAGAGTATGGTGTGGATGCATGGTTAGTAAATTAAATTATAGCGGTGTATGATGGAAGTAAAGCGTGCATTAGGGTGGATGGAGCTTTGAGCGAATGGTTTGACATTAACCAGGGTGTTAGACAAGGTTGTGTTATGTTTCCATGGTTGTCTAATGTATCCATGGATAAGTGTATGACACATGCTTGTGGAGACGCGATTTGTATACAAATGGACAATAGGAATGCGAGAGTTCTGTTATATGCGGATGATGCCATCTTAATGGCTGAGAATGAAAGTGAATTACATAATGCATTTAATCTTTGACACAAGCAGATAGGATCATCGTATAAATATTTCCAAAACTAAGGCGATAGTTTTTGATAAGGACGGATCAGGAAATTATTGTCAACTTAGTATAAATGGAAAACTGTTTGAACACGTGAGGAGCTTTGTGTTTTTAGGTAGAATGTTCTGTAAAAATGGAAGGATAGATGGCGACATTGACAGACGGATGAAAGCATCTCAGAGCGTTGTTGGATGTCTGTGGACTATTGCAAAGAATTAATTAATTTCGAAAGAGGCAAATATAGCAGTATATAAAAGTGAGTTAACGTCAACCACCAATATTGTTTTATGGATGTGAAGCATTGGTTTGTCAGGAGAAACACAAGAGCAAGTTGAATGCGGTTGGAATGCGATACCTAAGAAATACATGTAGAAATACTCATATGGACAGAGTCAGTAATGAATGGGCGTTGAAGGAGTGTGGTTTGAAAGGGAATCCAATAGGTTAGTGGGAAAGAAGCATATTATTTTGGTTTGGGCATGTTGAGGGGATGAGTTTGGATCAAGTGACGAAATAAATATTAGAAGGTAGAGTGTATAAATCAAAAGGAAGGGGTAGGTCATGGTTAAATGTGGAGAGGAATGTGTGAAAAAGAGAAAATATTAAGAGTTTTAAGAATAAAAAAGAATGTATGACTGCGTGTATGGAAGGTGTTGAAGAGAAGGGAGTATGCAAGGGTAGGGAAGTGTGGATAAAATTCGTGAGGATGGATTAAGTGTGGATTTGTTTTTTTTAGCTATATGAATAGTTTACTGTCCAGCCCGTAAGAGAATGGCGTGATTAGGTATGTGTGTTTTAAATTGTATGTATCCCCTAAGATGCATTCACGTAGACCTACCCCCAGGGGGTAGCTGGCACCCCAGGTTGACTACTTTTGGCTTATAAGATAGGGCCGCAGCGTAATCCACTAAGGTAATAGTGTTACCTTTCAGGGTAAATTAAGTGTACATTCCATTTAAGGGAGAGGTCTTCAACCTTTTTATGTCCAAGAGCCAAAGTTTATGTCTCTTGTTGGCTCGTGGGCCATTATAATGTACCAACAATATTAGGATTAAATGGATCATACAATATTCATATTAGCTCATACACTTATACTCACACTAAGGCTTAGGCCTGTCTTCAACAGGCTAAATTTCTGATTTATCGTGAAGTATGTTCTCGGTTGTTTCATACCGCAACTAGTTTTATCTACTAGATTTATCATTTGCTTGTCCAAAGTATATTTTGTATAAAAACGTAATACTTCTCTTCACATATAAAACAAAAATCATTTATAAAATTAAGTAAAATACTAAAATAATATAGGTATTTATTTTATTAGTTGATTATATTACATATATATATTTGTCATTTTTTCTCTTGAAATAATTTTATAGTTTTCATGAGACAACGGGCCGCGAAAAATGATACCACGGCCTGCGTGTTGAAGACCCCTGATTTACGGTGAAAGCTTACAACCTTACCTTTATGGGATCCACTATGGCTCTATTATATAACCTGCCCCATAGTGGAAACAAGCAAGGTGAGCTGGCTATCCTTCAGAGTAAATGAAGTGTAGCTACTACACCTATGGACCAATTTTTCTTTTGGGTGAATCTTGAAATATTTTTTTCTGTGCTCCGTGTCTTACTACCCGTCAGGTCTATACGCATCATTAGGCTAGGTGGGAAGAGAGTATAATTCAGAGGAATTTGCGTGCATAGAGAGGGGGAAACATTTATGTGAGACCGTGCATCCAATCAAGAGTCGAGCCCTAACCGCATCCCGTCAC
Organism: Timema genevievae; assembly: GCA_902155825.1. NCBI lineage: Eukaryota > Metazoa > Arthropoda > Insecta > Phasmatodea > Timematidae > Timema > Timema genevievae. The sequence goes on along the minus strand of CABFWO010000147.1, from coordinate 417,305 downwards.
AGAAAATCTAGTCTATTACGAAAGTGTCGACTTAAACCACGCGACCACTAATACTACTAACAGTAACTTTACTTTATTATTCTTATTCGAATAAATTGAAACCTGGACATGAGAATTGAACCCGAGAACTTTGGCTTAGCACACCAACACTCTATCGCTGAGCTATCCATAGAATGCCCTGTGCTTATATTCATATTTTAATACAGAGTCTGTGATGGACATGTGAATATCAAAGTCGTAGCGAGGAGGGGTTTGGGGGTTCAAACTCTCCCTAAATTTTATTTATGGTTCAAACCATATCAAAATTAAGATACAAGTACAAATTAGGGTGCTGAGTAACCATAAAAAAACACTTTAGAGAGCTTCTAGAGGTGTTTAATATTTAGAAATCTTCCTAGCCATCGGCAGTTAGGGGGTTATGTTGCCATAAAAAATACTTCAGATAGCTAGAGTTGCTTAATATTTAGAAATTTTCCTAACCTTCGGCAGTTAGGGGGTTATGTTGCCATAAAAAACACTTCCGGTAGCTTCTATAGTTGTTTAATATTTCGAATTTTTCCTAGCCTTCGGCAGTTAGGGGGTATGTCACCATAAAAAACACTTCAGATAGCTTCTGGAGTTGTTTAGTATTTAGAATTTGTCCTAGCCTCTGGCAGTTATGGTGTTATGTCACCATAAAAACCACTTTAGATAGCTTCTAGAGTTATTTAATATTGGTAATTTTTCATAGTCTTCGGCAGTTAGGGGGCTATGTTGCCTTAAAAAACACTTCAGATAGCGTCTAGAGTGGTTTAGTATTTAGAATTTGTCCTAGCCTCTGGCATTTATGGTGTTATGTTGCCAAAAAAACACTTCAGATAGCTAGAGTTGTTTAATATTTAGAATTTATCCTAGCCTCTGGCAGTTAGGGGGCTATGTTGCCATAAAAACACTTCAGATAGCTTCTAGAACGGTTTATCATTCAGAATTTTTTTCTATGGTTGGCTATGCCCTTGGTGAATATCATTATCTACTAAGTGCTCTAATTGATATCACAGTCAATTTATTCGAATATGATTCCGTTACGGCTGATTTCCGTAATCATAATCTTTTATCTCATCTCCCAAGCTTCGTCTTTCATTATGTACAGTATATAATTGGGGAGCGTTGATTTTTCCCATTTTAATAAAAGTGTTTAGATTTAACTGTAATACCAACTTACAATGTTTTCCACAAGAGTTTTTGAGATCTAATGTAACATTAGATACACAAGAATAAGTGATAACAATGTTTTAGTTTAAAAGTTATTTTTTAAACTAAATATTTTGCGATTCTTATGTTTTATTTTCAAATATGTTCTTGTTTCGGAAAAACATGGTTAAAAGATTAATTGACTATGCAATTTTCTAAATTGAAGCCTTGAACAAAAATAGCATATTAATTTTTTGAATTAGAGACCTAAATAAAAATAGCCATTTTATTTTTTATGTATGGAATTAGGATTTTTCATTTTTCTAATGAATTGTTTCTAAAGCCATCCGTGTCACAAATTTTATGGCTTTAACTTTTGAAAATACCCTCTTCGGTGGTCGTTCGATCCAACGTGTCACTCTCTTGTTGGACTAGATTAACGATGACGGGTAAATCGGGGTTGAAACCCTGGCTGGGTGTACTGAGGGTGGTTATGCATAAACTATTTCCCACCATCCCTTAACGCAAATGTGAATGCATTTTCTATAAAATTTTACTTTACTCAGACATATTCTCTTAGTGTAATTAATGTATACGTATAGCCCAACGGGTACCAAGATAGGGTGGGAAAAAATCTCCAAGTATCAGTTAAAAAGGGGCCATATTTTAAGTTTTTTTCTAGACACATATGAATTTTCACTTCTGAAAGTACCTGTTAGTTTTGATAATATAGGGAGTTAATCAGTTGGATAGTGAGATTCATATGGCTTATATATATATCATTCTGAAAATTGAAAAATGACACCTGGACACGGGAATCGAATCCGGGACCTTTGGCTTAGTACGCCAATGCTCTAACCACTGAGCTATCCAGGATTCGTCCCGTGCCCATGGTCATTCTTCACTCATATTTTAAGGCAGAGTCTATGATGGACAAAGCAGAAATCGTCAGCTACAATTATGTGATTTTTAATATCACAAGCCATCGGATAACGCAGCCATCGGCGACTCGGTAGTGGCTATTGCCAAGTTGTACAATTATTATTATAATTGTCAGGGAATGCGTATATTTATTAAGTGTAAATAG
>CABFWO010000147.1:400728-414843 GCA_902155825.1 Timema genevievae | reverse complement strand
ATTATATATATATATATATATATATATATATATATACACACATAGTTTTAAGCTGACGTCCAAAGGGGAAAGTTATTTTCAGCGTTGTATTTAGCAATTTACGTTTAGAAAGGTATACAGTTTTAAAAAAAGTAGAAATAGTAATATTAATGGAATAAAAAAGAACTTGTTCTATTTGTAATACTTTGGAACTGTCCCAAAAATACACTCCACGAAAGAGAGAGGGCGGGCGGGTAGGGGAATTTGATTACTTCCTTCAGGACAACGCTTCCTTCAGCGGAGATGAGATTAGTTCCTCAACCGCGTTTGTAGAAATTACATTAACGACATCATCATCTAATTGAAGAGATGTTTACGACTTGGTTAAAACCGTGCTATGTCGGCGCCACCAACATTCCCTCGATAAAACGTAATCCTCCGCAACGAGAAAAGCTAAAATACATAATTGAATCAGTTCGTGCAGGAAGTAACTAAACCAATTTCAGTGACTTTTTTTTTGGAAAAATAAAAAACAATATTATTGATTAGTTATTTGTTTGGATTACTTGGAGTTTTGTTATAGGTTTTGAGGCTTAGTAGTTGTTACTTTTTACTTTCTCTTCGGCACATTGGTAAAATAGTTTCGGCTCTAGCCCGAGGTTCAGACAGACAGACAGACGGCATTGTGAAAACAACCTTTTTTTGTTTTGTTTCAGGGAATCATAAAACGTCGATATTTATCAAAATCTTAAGTTTTATTTTTTTACGATCACAGCACTTTCTTTCCAAGGTGTCGAGAGAAAGTAAAAGTGGTTTTCGCAACGCCATCTGTCTGTCTGTCTGTCTGTACGTTTGTCTGTACCTCAGGCTAGAGCTGAAAATATTTTACCGATTGGACTAAAACTTGGTATCTAGGGTTTTCATAAGGTCCCCCCGCAGATTTTTTTGGAATTAGCTATCTAACCTTAAGTGTAAGGATAGTTTAATGAGGGGCAAAGAGAGAGAAAAAAAATAATAGATTTTATCAAAATTCGCTCTAAAGATTTTGATTCAATTTTAAATCTAAGACGCTGTTTATCACTATAAAAAAGATGGAAATTCTCATTTTTTTCACGAAAATGACTTTGAGAGTACTAAAATTAAGTAAAAATTTCCAATTTTCATAATTTCAACGCAATTATTTGAGACAGGAAATAAATTATCATTGGAAAGTTTTAGTAGACCTACTATTAAAGATAAAATTCTTTTATTTGGAAATATATTTTTAATAAAACCAATCATTTCTGAGCTATAAGAGAATAGGCCTATATATACTTTTTAATTCAGGTCTTTGAAAATTAATTTTATTCTTATGCTCTTTAGTGGAAAAAAAGTTTTTCTTTTTTCAATTTTTCTATAACAGCCTATTATTAACGTTTCACAAATCTTAAGAGTTTTTAGTAAATGTCTATTTTAAGATAAAATAGGGAGAAATTCTGTGTAGTACGCCGTACCATTTATTTACTTAGCACTGCTTCTTAATACCCGTTCGGTTTATACACTTATGTACTAAATACACTAGTGGCTTTAGTGATGAGAAATTAGAATAGCTTGAATTTATTTTTTGAGTTTAATCAGAAGTGGCCAGGCCAACAATCTATTGTAATAAACGTTGGTGAAAGGAAATATGTCAAAGACTTCGTGTGTTTCTGTACAATGTGTACCATAAGGAATAGTGTGACTTCTTTCCTTTCATCAACAATCAATGTAGCGCCAACAAAAACCTAGGTTGGCATAAAAAAAATAGCATAAATAAGTGATTTTAAAAAATTGGAAATATTTTGAAAATGGCTTTACCGATTTTGTTTAAAAGGTATATCTGGGGAGTGTTTGACATTAAAAATAATATACTATTTTATACTTGATTTTTTGGGGGAATTTGCTTAAGATTTGTTTAATAATGAAAGATTTTTTATTTGAATACTTTAAAAAATAGCTATTGCGATACGGTTTCAAGATAGTTATCTGTTAAGTTTCTTACATTATAAATAGTTATATAGGCTAAATATATATATGATTTGTTTTAAGAAAAGTCAATAATATATATATGTTTATGAAATATTTATACATCTTGCATATATACACATATTGCACATATATATATATATATACACATACATATTGCACAAACATAATTTTATAATAGTTTACTGTTGACTGATTTTTGTAAAAAAAAATTGTTTAATTTTAGAATATTTTCCTAGAAATTTGTGTGGGGGACAATTTTAAATGATCAATAATAATGAACGTTTATTTTTCTATCATAAATTAATTTAAGGATAATCTATTAAAGGCATTTAAAGAAAATTTGAAATTTCTCAAAATTGGCCTTGAAGATATAGCTCAAAATAAATATCTAAGAATAGTTTTTAGTGATAAATAAGAATACTTTTTACCCGCTTTGGTGGCCGCGTGGTCTAACGCGCTACTCTCACATTAGACTAGACTGCCAATGACAGTGAGATTGAGGTTTGAATATCGGTTGGGTGTACTGTTTTTAATGGTTTTCACTCTCCCTACAGTCAAATACGGGTGCATTTCCTAAAAATATAAATTTCCTAATCCCTATAACCATTAGCGTAAATTATTAGTACATAATCCTATCACACAAACGAGTAGTAGGACGCGGTGCTAAATAAAAAAAAGTGTTTAATATTACAAATTAAATATAACTTTAGATTAATTTACAAATAGCTTGGAAAATTTGAAATTCCTTAGAAATATATAAACAATTTGGTTTAAAATTTCTGCTAAAGAGCATCTATTATGATTTAAAAGAAAAGCTATGTGTTTATTTTTATGAGTAAAACTTACTTAAGGGTAATTTACTGCAAACTTCTTTGAAAGCAATAATACACAATATGAGAAAGTTTGTGCAGTTTTCTCGAGCCATTTATTTAAAATTGACATTCATTGACCAAGATAATTTACTGATTCTAAAAAAATCAAAATAAAACTAGACACATTTTGAGTAATTTTTTTAGATATTGTTCCCTTCCAAAAAGGTACCAATATAACAAGTCCTCAAATATTTTGAAAAGAAACAATAACCCTCAAACAACTAACCTTAAATCGTAGCTCCCCAATGGGCGGGCTTGCGAAAGGTATGCCTCGAAACTGATAAATAGTCCTTTTCTTCCACTGTGATATGGTCACCGACCCTTTCACTCTCCCGAGTAAAGGTATATCCACTTCCGGCGTCCCTTCGGTGGCAGAAGCGGCAGTGGCAACGACCAACGTCACAACAAAGTGGCACGCAATCACGACATCACTCAGCGGAGCATTAAACTTCATCTCTAGAAGTTATCCCACTCACTCACGCCTGCATACTAAAAACCCTTTCCTCCTCCCACTATCAAACCCAGAAACAAACAATATTTCCTCGCCAAAATATTACCCCTGAGAGGGGATTCACCTTGACCTCTGAACTCGTTTTATCATGTGCGAACAAACGTGGCAATCTTTATAAGCTCTAATATTGACTAACATCGCTTTAAAGAGTTTACAATACCGAAAGGTTTTAACGACAAGAAAGAGATAAACATATTATCGTTTAGTTCAGACTCGTGCGCACAAGACGTTTATTGTTGTTTTGTTGTTTGAGAAGAACGGCGCGGGCCTAGCGTCTAAGCCCGCGAAGGGGTCCGACCAGATGAGCGTCGGGACGGTGGGAGAGGATCGATATAGTCGGCGTGCGCCTGAGCAGCACACTGGTCCAGATGTTTTGGCGGATGCTGTGTCCGAACCGACCGCTCTTCATTATCAAGGCCGGGCACAGAGTCGTATGATAGCGTCGGGGCCGGCCGATTGCTTCACAGGAAGCTGGGGTTAAAGGCTCTAACTTTCTCTTCAGTTAACAGTATTTTACTGAAGTGCACCCACATTAGCTTTGAAAGATGATGCAAAAACTTATTTATAGACCGCTGGTTCAAAACCACCATGAGGGCAAGGCCGTAGCCAGCCAATAATTTCAGGGGGGGTTGGTGTCCACATTCCCCAATTGCTGGAGGCTAGAAAAAATTCTAAATGATAAACAGTTATAGAAGCTATCTAAAGGGTTTCTTATGACAACATAACTCCGTAACTGCTGAAGGCCAGAGCAAATTCTAAATATTAAACACCTCTAGAAGCTCTCTGAATGGTTTCATGGCAACATAACCCCATAACTGCTGGAGGCTAGGAAAAATTCTAAATCTAAACACTTCTAGAAGCTCACTGAAGTGCTTTTTATGTTGGCACAGCCCCCTAATTTGTACTTGTACCTTAATTTTGATATTGTTTGAACCATAAATAAAGCCATGTATATTTTGTTCATAAAATTTCAGGGGGGGTTTGAACCCCCAAAACCTCCCCCTGACTACGGCCTTGCATGAGGGATTTCCGTCAGAGATTCAAATGCCTTTCAGTCACCGGCAAAAAAATGCTATAGCGAGACTGACAACTTGTACAGTGCTATCAGTGGTGTGGGTGATGCCAAGGCTATTAATAGCTCATATCACAACCGATTAGCCGGAGAATTAGATACAAGACTACGCTCGAACCGGAAAACCCATTTAAATTAGGTTGTCTATGTTTATCATCGGAAAACAGCGAAATAGGGATCAGTTTAAGGACGTCACGGCAGATCAAGATATGATATCTGATGTTACTAAATTTATGATCTATTTAGCGAGTTTTAAAGATATAACGTTGAAATTAAAACAATACTTTTTAAATAGTTCAAAAAATAGTCCTAAAGTGTCACAAAATTATGATTTGTAACTTAAAGTAGTTTTTTTTTGTAAACGTATTTATCTGTAAATCATCTACAACTTAGGATATTCAGCTTGGTCACGAAAATAGTCTGTAGGAGTCTTCCTGCCAGGATGTAGATTAAAAAAGTCCGTAGAAGCATCTGTCCATCTAGAATAAGAATAAAGAAAAAAGGTAATTTTAAAATGGAAGTCAATGTTTTCATGGAGCAAATTTTATGGTGACTAAGTAAACTCGTCAGAGGAAGAGGGTAAGTGCTATCAGTAGATAAACAAGAGGCCTCGTGGGGGGGACTACCAATTTCTTTCCCTCTATTTCTATTTCGTACATTGGTGTCTAAGTGTGATATAGCTTAGACTGCTTAGGTGCGTCAATTTATTATGCAACCCGCTTCGCAAAATATCTTTGAAATATCTAAGTAGGCAACTTCGTTAATAGATTTGGCATTTAAAAAATAGTTGTATTTTCTTAACAGCTCATCCTTATACTCATATGTAGGTACTAACTACGCTAGTATGTAGTGACGAGGAATTTGGAATTCAGAGGAACTAAACCCGAAATTGCGTGGATATATATATATAGAGAGAGAGGGGGAAAATCATTAAGGGAAAACTACCCTCAGTACACCCGACCGGGATTCTACGATTAAGTCTTCTGCTAAAGTGATGCCTTGGACCATGCGGCCACCGGAGAGAGTGTATAGGAGATTAGAATTGGCGTGTAGACCCCGCACACACCGATGTGTTAATTTTAGAACTCTCTTGTTAACGTTCTGGTTTGGTCCTAGCCTCTAAATTATTGTAGGCCGAGGCAGGTGTTTACAGCGATAAACTCGTTGGACAACCCACGAGCTAAGCAACAACTGGGGAATCGGACTACGAAAAATATATTATGGAAATATTTACAAATCCTTGCCAAGCTAGAAGAGAGGTTAACTCACCTGACTCTGACGTAGGAAGTAGGGGATATTTTTCTACGGTTTTGCTTTCCCCTCATCTGTACTCATCACAAGACATTGTTAAGATAATCAAGTCTCGTAGATTACGTTGGAAAGGACATGCAACGCGAATGGAAGAATCTAGAACCTGGTTCAGGGGATTGACTGATAAACCCAATAGAAAGAGACCAATGGGAAGACCTAGACACAGATGGGAGGATAACATTAGAATGGACCTGAAAGAGATAGTGTGTAATGAGGTGGACTGGATAGAACTAGCTCAATATAGGGATAAGGTTAATGAGGGAGGACTGGATATAACTAGCTCAAGATAGGTATAAGGTTAATGAGGGAGGACTGGATATAACTAGCTCAAGATAGAGATAAGGTTAATGAGGGAGGACTGGATATAACTAGCTCAAGATAGAGATAAGGTTAATGAGGGAGGACTGGATAGAACTAGCTCAAGATAGGGATAGGGTTAATGAGGGGAGACTGGATAGAATTAGCTCAAGATAGGGATAGGGTTAATGAGGGGAGACTGGATAGAACTAGCTCAAGATAGGGATAGGGTTAATGAGGGGAGACTGGATAGAACTAGCTCAAGATAGGGATAGGTGGCGTACTTTTGTAAGTGCAGCAATGAACTTTCAAGCTCCTAATACCATAGAGTAAGTATTCATGTGGCTTTCCCCCCGCTCTTATTGCGAATGCCGCTGCACTTTCTTAAAAAGATAATCAGTGTGTTCAACACATGAACTAAGGAGTAGGGATGTATAAGGATATTTATTTATTAATACGTTAAATATCGATGATAGTAACGAGATAATCTGAGGCGTGAAAGGGCAACTTATAGAAAATGCATCCCCATTAAAGAGGATCGTTGATGTGAAAACCACACTGGTTAAGTCCCTTTTAGACAGGATGTCCCTCCCCTTCCCTCTCCCCCATCATAAAGAGGGAAGTTTTTAACAAGTTAATCTGGTGTATAAAAAATGGGAAAACCAAAGTAATCACTCACTTGAGGAATATCAACCTCCAATTACCTCAACCTAGATTCAAAGCACAAAATTTCGGTCAATGGGGAGCAGATACAATGTGAGGCCAACGCCTCAAACATCACGGTCATCGGTACCAGGCTCTTTGTGCTTGTTATTCATAGATTTTCCAAAGCATATACACGGTAAAAGAAACAAATTGGCAAGTAGAGCTTGTTAAGACTACTTGTGATTTGTTCTCACACACTAGGTTCCCCATTTGACCAATCATACATTATAAGGTTGAGCAATAAATTGAACAAACAAGTTAAGACACTACTATTAAATAAATTAAAAAGTATTCAACTAAACTAATGTTTTAAAATCGCTTAAGTTTTTAAGGAATTAAAATAAACCTCAATATTATTCAATATTTTAAATTTTTTTTATATTCAAATATTAAATATTTTATGTACAATAGAGTTTTTAAAATCATTTATTTCTATTCATTAATTTTAATGTTTCAAACACTTTTTATACACCGGTAGATAATTTTATTCTTTTACTTTTAATTCAAACAAATCAATTGTTTTCCAATCTTTGCTTATAACCTACATCAAAATCAATTTTATATATAATTTTGTTGGTTATTGAATTACTCATCACATTCTTTAACAAATATTAATTGTAATATAATTCAACTGCCTATTATTTATTTATTACTACCGCATCTTCCTAAATGTTCAGGTTCCTACACACATATTTTTTGATCATTACTCTACGGGATAGGAATGAAGAAGGAAGAATTTGAGAGATAATTTACCCGTATTTATGTTGGAATGAGAGTGGAAAACCACTCTCAGTAAACCTAAGTGGGATAAGAACCCCGATCTCCCCGCTAACACCTGCCCAGCCTATCACGAAAGTGCCTCTTGTGGAGCAAATATTTGCGATAAAATATGCTGATAAACTAATATTTCTTTAAATAGTCATTAAACTCCTCTATCTGTGTTTATCTTTCTCTTTAAAATAACTAAAAATCATAATACTTTACAAATAAAATATGAAACATCTTAACATATACAGAATAAATAAACCTATACTTTGCTTCATTCAATGTGTGACCGTGTGGCCTAATGGATAAGGCGTCGGACTTCGGATCCGAAGATTGCAGGTTCGAGTCCTGTCACGGTCGATTTTTATTTTTAATCTGGAAAAATTGGATATTTCAAAAACTAAATATAAAATCTACGAAAAACTCTTATTATGATGGCAAAATAAATTTGATTATTTCTTCTAATGTCAATGTATGCATATAATGTTTTTTCTTACAACATAATAATTCATTGCTAAAAGTTGAGAATATCTCCGCTACGTTACAGCACTATACAGCTTTGGGGAAAGTAGTTGGAAGCTACTCTGGTAGGTAGCGTGAATGATGTTTGTCGTCATCTCCACGCAGTTCCCAATATCGCCACCACAGCCCCAGTGAATAAGCGCCTGATTTGAAATCTCATTATAAAATCTAAAATACTCTTACCACCATGAAAAATAATATAATTTAATGTAGATGATCAAATATAGATAAATGAGCTGTAAAGTGTGAGTGCATCTAGAGTATGTTCTCGATCCACAAAAACACTCGATATTAAATGGAAATAACAAGCTAAACTTTTGACTGACGTCCACGTAACTCAATATTTTGAGACCCCAAGTTTAAATTCTCGCCAGGTGTAAGCAGGTAATATCTGTTTGAAAATTGGTTTCTTTCGCTGAACAAATGCTGGTGCATTTATACTAAATTATTAGTATTATCCTCCAAACCTATCATGTCAAGTATTTAGCGCAACAATAAAAAAATCCATTATACCAGTAGTAAAAATAGTTTTAAAAACTAACAAACTATCTGTGCCAGTGGTCATGTGAACAAGTAAGCCCCTCTCATTTAATTTAGTTTGCAGGTGACGTGGAGGTTGGGGTTTGAATCCCAGTTGGGTATACTGATGTGGTTTTTCCTACTGGTGTCTTTATCTTTCTCTCCATGCAAATCTTGGTACACTTTATCTATATTCTACCTTCATCGTCCCTATCTCACCAGCGTAAATATGTGAATATCCCTGGCGAGTAGTAATAAAGAGTTCAAAAACACAAAAAAAAACTATTCCCCCCTTTGTATAGCCTTATCACTTAAACTTCATTACTCTGTCCATTAGTGTGTACCAATTATGTTTAGGATTTTTTGAGATCCTAAGACAACTTAAGGGTGATAAGTCCCTGGGCTACAAATCACACCAACTCCACCACCTTTCACATCGCGTCGTCACAAAGTAACTTCAACAATCAACATAACCGGGATTCAAACCAACTAGGCCTCAAAAGATGGTCGGGCAGCTAACACATTAAAGCAGGGGTCTCCAAACTTTTTACTTTTCATATTTTATACATTTTTCGCGGGCCAAATTAACGTTCACCTGTTCTTCAAGTAGCATTATTTTTGTCCTGAATGCCTTGACATGCGCAAATAGATCATAAATCAAATTTGTTTCAACATGCAAATTTAGATTCAAGTCATAATATGGCCAGTCATTCCTGTAAAAAATGCCACTTTCCAAGGCCAGTCAGTGTTTGATAAAAGTGATTGACGTTGATTCTTCTCTGTGAGATATGACTCAATTTATATGTAATAAATTATATTCATAATAATTATTAGTCAATATATATTTTTTTAAATTAAGTAACATCTTTCGGGACTTACTTTGATAACTCTCTGCTGGGAGACTTGGAACTACCTAAAAATCGTCACAGTCAAGCCGTTCTGTTATCGGTATAAGGAATGGCGCCAGCGACTGAAAATGGGGGGTTTGCAATTCCGACAGCACTCTGGCTTGGTGTCATGGGGGGAAGCACACGTGTGGACAGAAACTGGACTTGTCAAATAAACTGTGTAGTTAATAAATAACGAAGAGAAACAATTTTTTTTAATATAAAATCTGGGAACGGGCCAGATATAATCTTTAGGTGGGTTGGATGTGGCCCGCCGGCCGTAGTCTGGAGACGCCTGCATTAAAGCATAGTGGCTTTAGAGACTTTGCTCACTGCCTGAGGCTCCTCATTCTGCAGAGGAAAAACAGGTCTGTACTTTTATTTGTGGTTAAAACATTAGATAATCTTCTCTAACTATGTCTAACCTGGCAACAACTTTCCTTTAACGGAATATTTACAGATCGTCACAGTTTCATGAATCAATAAAACCGCAATTAGATATTAAATTTCTTCTGACTTTGTTTAAATAGAATCAGTCATGTAAACACGAAGGATGATTTAGAGGAAAGATGGGAACCGGAGAAATCAATACTGTGATTTGGGGTCCCCTCAGATGTGTTCAAAATCTGTAGGGAAAATAAAACTTGGAGAATGAATCACTTTCTAAGCAATCAGAAATATTCTACGGATCGATTATCAATTGGGGTGGGAGCATAAGGGACGCAAGTTAAGGGAAGTATTATTGCATTTTTTTTCGCCAAAATAAATAAAATATTTCTCTGGTAGAGATATAGAGCTTAATTTTCTTCAGACCCGCTTCGGTGACCACGTGGTATAAAGTGCTACTTTCGTGTTGGACTAGACTGCTGAAGACAGGGAAATTTGGATTCGATCCCGGTCGAGCGAGCTGAGGGTGGCTTTTCCTAAATGGTTTTCCACTCTTCCTCCACGCAAATGCGGGTGCATTTTCTATAAATTAAGCCTTCCTATTTCCTAACTCACAAGCGTAATTATTACTGTGGATAGGCGTGTAATCCAAACGGTTAGTAAGACGCGATGCTAAAAAAAAAAGTTTTCACATGTTAATATCAACAGTTCTTGAATATCTGTTCTGGAATTTAACTACAACTTTTTCTCTTAGCTTAAAAAGTTGGTCATCTAATGCTGCTAAGCTCATGGCAAATATTCAACAACCGTTGAAATCATCATGTGAAGAAAATTAAATTCTCATGTTTCTATTGGAACAAAATTTGATTTATATTGCCGAAAAATATGGTTTGCTATGAAAACTGTAAAAACACAAACATTTTCTCGAGCACACTTCTTTCAAACCTAAATGTAAATATTTTATCCTTAAATTACTCATTAAACCTCCCTCCCCCCTTACACAAGACCATAAAGGAGGTGTGGAAGGAGACGTAAGTTAAGGACTTAAGGTGCGGCAGATGGGAGCGCGAATAATTTTATAGTTTTTATAGCTTTACATTTTTTTTACAAAATTAGATCAAATATTTCTCCAGTAGCAACATAGAGTTTAGTTTTCTGCACATGCTAATATCATCAAATCTTGAATATCTGTCAAGGGTGTCATGGAATTTTGTCAAAACTTTTTCTCTTTATTTAAAAAGTTTTGACAAAATTCCTGGACAACCTTGAAAGATATTCAAGATCTGTTGGTATTAGCATGGGCAGAAAACTAAACTCTATGTTGCTACTGGAGAAATATTTGATTTATTTTTGCCAAAAAATTTATATTCTATAAAAACTGTAAAATTACTTGCACTCCCTTCTGCCGCACCTTAAGGTCATCATTTTTGTTTTCATAACAAAAAAATCCATCTAAACCAAAGCAAATAAAATATCGCTTCAGTAGATACAAAGTTATCTTAACTGTTCTTAATATTGGTAATGGGTATCACAGAATTTAAACATGTATTTTCCTCTTCATGTATAAAGCTTTGTTCAAATCTCATTATACATACGACAAATATCCAATAACTATCGAGTTAGCTATATGCAGATATAAAACTAAACTAGCATTTATCTACTGTTTGATTTATAAAAACTGAAAAAAAAAAAACTACCTTAGCTCACCTTCCCTCATCTTAAAAACTTCTCTAAGTAGCTTTTATAGGCATCCTATGTTAAACAATTAATTTCTTACATCTCTTTCTGTTCTAAACCTCGCCTCACACTTACCTAAGCCAATTAAGAAACGCTCCAAATTCAAATCATATCATGGCCGCCCTTCTGGCCTGATCTGGAATTTTGGGACTGATTTAATATTATATTTATGAGAGATACAATTTCTAACAGACTTATATAAGAAAGAAAGAAAAAAAGCTTCGATTAAAAAAAAGTAAAAACAGATTTCTATAGCTACTTTGTTTAAAGTTTTATAAATCGTGTTTTTTAGCTATCGAAAAATCATATAAAATTTTCACTAACTGTTTATTACAGTGGTCATTTTTCCTGGATTCAGATCCAGGGGTCCCGGGTTAGATTCCCAGTGCTTCCAAACGTTATCTGTGAAGCAGTGGGTCTGGAATGGGCTCAAACTCAGTCTCGTGATGACAAATCAAGAAGTAGCAGCTCCGGTTAAAAAAACTGAGATTAAGGCTTTGAGGACACGTTGTGCTGACCATATGACACCCTCTATCCTCAAATGTTGGCACTACCATCGCTAATGGACGCGCGGCGGTGGCCGCTCGGTAGTTATAGCTTAATGGTGGGGCTTACACCACGTAGGGTTATGTTACAGCTCAGTGCGTAACAAATCAGCTGAAATTATGTCTTTAATTAATAATATAAACGCTCTTTAATACATATTTTTAGATTATTTTATAGTATATTAAAGGTTCTAACGTTTTAAAGAAGTTACACAGAGTTAATTAGACACTAGATTTGTTTTGTTTTCACGCATGAAGAACATACTGATAGAATAAGCCTTATAAAGTATCAAGAAATGACCTAAAATGTAGATAAATGTAATAGCTTAATTAATTATAGAAGCCGTGTTTTATACATATAAACTATGGAAAAAAGTTTATTATGCTGATTTAATAGACATTTAAATACATATCTAAAGGTCAAGCAAGATGTGTTAAAAGGTAATCTGTGCCTTATAAGGATATATTTATCATTAGGCTTTGAAATATTTATTTTAATATTTATAGTTCCATAGTGAAGAAAATGGGGGCATATAGGAGGCTATATTCTTTAGTAATAAATACACCAGAGTTAAACTTGTATTAGAAAAACAATTTTCTTCCTCCGTACCACATAATTTACGTTTATTGTACCAAACACGTTCCGACTCGGCTTGGGTTCTTCCAGTAAAGTTTATGAACCAAAACTTTGCGATATACTTGTTCCTATGCTGGAGTTTTGGATCAGGTAATGAACGTATTCTTCAAGTCTATTTGTTCTCATTGTTTGTACTTAATCAAATTCTTATGCAAACAAGAAAAGGAAACGGTAGATAACTTTTTTTCGATTACGTTTCTTTGTGTTCAGGAAAAGTCAGTTTTGTGAATTTATATCGCCCATTAGACGAACAAATATTACGAAAAGATGTATAATAATTAAGTGGATGGGTTTAATCTATCTGTTCTAAATACATTTATTGAGAAGGACTAGCCTATATTTTAAGTTTATCGGCTTTTAAATGACAAGTTAAATCGTACAGTTATTAAAAAAGTTACAAATTTTAAAGGAATGGTATTCATTATATTTAGAACTAGCTGTGCAACTACAATTCAAGGTCATCTTGAGGATAATGGACTCGGTGCAATGTGGGTCAAGTATAAGTAAAAACATATCTAAGAAAATAAAAATTATGCCATTTTATTTGGTTATTTTCATAACATCTGTTTAGAAAATTATTCCATTGAATTTATTTTTACTGATTATGCTAACGAGACGTAATAAAAATTTGTTTACAGTAAGAGATGAATTTCACCTGCATTTGCATGAAGAGCGGTTCGGTAAAGCATCCCTTTTCACAGGGGCAAAATTTAATCATGATTGGCAATTTAGTATACTGCGAGTCTGGCGGGCTAGACCACACTGTCAGCAGTTTGGGGCTTTAATAACTTTAGAAAATGTGTTTCATAGAGAAAGTTTCTCAATAGTTGTATATGTAATCAAATATTAGAATTTGAATGTTGTTTCTCAAACTTTTGCCAGTCATGTACCCTTTTAGGAACCATTACCTAAACACTGTACCCCATCCAGCCCCTCATATAAAAAAATTGAAATAAATACCTGCATTCTTGTAAAGTATAAATGGTCTTTACAAATGTAAAAAAAAAAAGCGAAAGCTTTACAAAGCTGTGAACGAAAGGCTTATAATAGTTCATGACATCACGTCAACGTCTGATTTTATTTGTCTAGTAAAATTGATATAGTAAAAATGATTATTAATAAAACTAGCTGATAGGTCGCGTGCTGCAGGAAATATGCATGCCATGGTTTGGGAAGAGTAAAACTTTTTGTATGTGAGAGTGAAAATTGAATTACCTTTTAAATTATGCGTAAAAATATTTGTAAAAATAATATTTAACAGTCATTATTTTATTTGGTTAAAAACAACATATTTTACTTTGATTCTAATTTTGAGCATGCACATTTTTTTTTCAATTGAAACTGTAAAAAAAAAAAAAAAAA
>CABFWO010000147.1:332061-400718 GCA_902155825.1 Timema genevievae | reverse complement strand
TGTAAAAAAAAAAAAAAAAATGGAAACCTTAAACTTGTAGGGTCAAGGTTTAATCTCTAAGCACCCCTAATCTTTTCTATACTAACCACCCTCCCCATGCGAAAAAAATAGTAGTTAAACGTACAAATGTATTCTTTTGATAATGCGAGGTGATCCATTTTTGCTTTGATTATTCTGACAGAGTTATTACGTACAAATCTAACATGACAGTATATAGGACCTACTATAAATGTCTGGGGCGCTACCCCATCACGGGTGTGTGTGTAAGTTTAAAATAAAAATAGCACCACTCGATGTTATCAAGGTTGTAAATCAAAGTGGCGGCCTGGAGGGGAATTGCAGTAGTTGCAGCAGAACCAAAGCTATGACGTGATTCATGGCTCGCTAGATACCCTGTCACACCTGCCTTGATGCATCAATGTGTCGGAATGGGGTAGAGGACGGCTGTATACCTCCTCTCTTGTTCTGCTTCTCTTATCTGCCGACTCATTCATCCACTGCCGGAGTCGACATAGAGTCGCTATCACACAGCAACTACGTTAGTCAGTCCCCCCCTATTCTCTTCTACCCAACTTCCCAACAAATACACACATATCTAGATATAATTTACGTTAATCGGTGAATGTGTAGATGCTATTATTACAGGGTTCCCAATGTTATAAAAAAGTGGTTGAGGTCTCATAAAAAAGGTCTTGAGATTTAGATTTAGACAAAAATCATAAAACATCTGAACTGTTGCTGGGGTCCTACTACAAACCCTATTATTTGGGCCGGCAGGAAAGTCGACTTGAGCTATTTTTGACCTGTGTAAGACGACTAGTATATTCAATTTAGCATGAGCTCACCCTTTTTTTAAATTTTAAATATAAATTGTACCTCTAGCCAACATACTAAATTATCTCACTTAAAAAAAAGAATAAAAAACAGTTTACAAACTGGATGATGTCTGATAACATTTTGCAAGAGTTATGTTTTGGATAAAAATGATTTTCCATACGTGTTTGTTTGAAATTAAATGAAAGTTAACCATTAAAAGGTATGTGAAGGGGTCTTGTGTAAAAACTAGGATGTAACTTTAAACATTAATAGTGAAAACTTCAAAAAACATCATTTAATTTCCTGTATATAACCCAATTAATTTTGTAGTTGGTCTTATCTTAAGATTTAATTATTTGAGCTGGATGTATAAATTATAATAATATATTATTTGTCGTTGTTTAACTTTCAGTTATGACTGTCTATTATTTTTATTTTTTGTAGCACGCCATACTACCCGACCGAGTTATCTGCATTTAATCACACTTATGTTATAGTAATAAGGAAGATAGAGACTAAAGACAATTTAGACGCATATGCGTGGAGGCAGAGAGTGGTAAAATATTTAGCAATAAACACCCTCAGTAGACCTGGTCTAGTCACCTGCAGACAACTAGACGAAATTTTTTTTAGCACCGCGTCTTAACACCCGTTCGGTTTATACGCTTGGGTATATACTAATTACGCTAATGGTTCTATGGATGAGGAAGGTTATATTTATAGAAAATGTACCCACATTTGTGTGGAGGGAGAGCGAAAAACAATTTAGGAAAAACCATCCTCAGTACACCCGACCGAGATTCGAACCTCGATCTCCACGTCATTGGCAGTCTAATCTAATGTGAGAGTAGCGCTTTAAACCATGCGGTAACCAAAGCTGGTTAGACGAACTTAACGTTTGGTCTGAGTTCCCGCCGTTAAGGCTTATTTGTGCTTATTTCAAAATTTTACGTATTTTCACATACAGATGAAAATGGGGAAGAATGGAAATAGTGCCTAGCTCCGCCACGAAACCTGATTTAATCCCCTATTCGAAAAAGGTTACTTAATTCCATAGCTATCCTTAACTTTTACTAAAATCCACAAATGTACTAATCTAACCTTACCCTAACCTAACCTGCCTTTGAAGAGATAAGCGAGGATTAGTGATTGTTATTGATTGAAATTACAATCATTTGTAACTGTGTAAATAAATTACTAATAAATTGTGTGTAATATTTAACAACTAACTAAATAACTAATGAAAATATGTTTGTATTTTCTAAATAGGTTTACTTATCGTCAACCAAGTATATTTATAATTCCTTCCTTGAGGGGTATTGAAGGAAATAGGACTTACTTATAATCCCTTCTTTGAGGTGTTGTGGAGGAACTAGGAGTACTTATAATCCCTTCTTTGAGGTGTTGTGGAGGAACTAGGACTACTTATAATCCCTTCTTTGAGGTGTTGTGGAGGAACTAGGAGTACTTATAATCCCTTCTTTGAGGTGTTGTGGAGGAACTAGGAGTACTTATAATCCCTTCTTTGAGGTGTTGTGGAGGAACTAGGAGTACTTATAATCCCTTCTTTGAGGTGTTGTGGAGGAACTAGGAGTACTTATAATCCCTTCTTTGAGGTGCTGTGGAGGAACTAGGAGTACCTATAATCCCTTCTTTGAGGTGTTGTGGAGGAACTAGGAGTACTTATAATCCCTTCTTTGAGGTGTTGTGGAGGAGCTAGGAGTACCTATAATTCCTTCCTTTAGGTGTCGTGGAGGAACTAGGCTATTGTATTGAGACAAACAGAAAGTCAGTGGAGGAACTTGACACCCCAGGAGAATGGGAGGGGGAATATAAGTACTAGATATCATATACGCCCTTTATTGGCAAACATTTGACATAATATCTACAAACATTACACTCACTAATAATTACGTTTAGAAAAATTGCTGAAAGTGCTTTCTCTGTTTTATCGGCTCATAAAAACCTCTACTCTATTTTTTGGGCAAATATTTTATTAAATATTTCAACCTTAATATAATCCATGCAACTTTTAATAACCTTTTGTAATTATTATTGCAAAATAATTATATATTAATGTCGTAGCTTACCGAGATCGAACCCCGATCCCCCCCGTTTTCAGCAGAATTTAAATTTAAATTAATTAAAATAGTATTGGGTGACGCCTTGAACTTGTAGATCCTAATATATATTCATAGCGAGGGCATTGTAGAGGGAAGAGTGTATTGAGAGTCGTAATTGGGCTGCGTGATTCTCTGATTTATATCCGTGAACAAACATGGACCCGTACATGATCCTAGGCACCATCGTAGCTCGCAAACAAATAAATCGTGAGGCCGAACATATTTCACTCAATGAAATATGCCATATTTAAACATGCACTGGAAATCCAGCCAACGCGTCTCATTTATTATTATTATTTTACATGTGCGAGGTTTTACAATGGGTCTACCGGTAAAATACAGGGTGTTCATATACTTGGGTAATATACTACACACACAATGTATAGTCTATCTACGGTAGGCGATAGGCTTTAGGTGGTAAGTAACTGCTAGTAGAAGAGTATTTATAGCAAACATTGGACTAATTTCAAAGTCAGACTTAGCACGCATTAAGTGCGGCGCTATACTAAATATAAGACGGCACTTACCTAAGCTCGAATGGAATGGGCCAGATTAATATGTGAAACTGGCTCATTCCATTCGGGTTTAGGTAGGTGTCGTCATGGATTTAGTGTAGCGCCACACTTGAGGCTTACTAAGTCTGACTATTAAACCGAACCATTGGCTGAAAGGAACTAATATCAGCCTATTCGGAAATGGTCATTAATATTGTATTACTAAGAAAGTAGTAATTATTTCCTAATAGGTTACTTTCAGCCAATGTTGACAATAAATAACCTTCTGCTAGCTGCCACTTAACTACCCTCCCATTATACGATTAGATGGGGTATAGCCAAATAGTAGAGATGACGTCAGCAGGTATCTAAAGAACAAATTAAACGGAAAGTTTTTTTTAGCACCGCGTCTTACTAACCGTTCGGGTTATACGCTTAAACAGAACTCTTATTTGAACTATTTATTAAACTAAGATAGTTTGTCCTAAGCTTTTGAAACAAACTTATTTAAGTGCAATATTTAGACAAAAGATAAACCCAATCTAATTCAAACTAAAAGCTCAATCATTCCCTGATGAATTAATGAAAGAATGAATATACTCGTGAAAACAAAATATATCTGCAATAAATAGATCGACGTCTTCGAGCAACGAATATTATTTATCATTTTGTTAAATACTTTTTAGATATTATTTCTACTTTGTTCATAGTTAATTTTCTATTTCAAACTGTGCGCATATTTAAAAAAATACTTGATAACTATGGTGCAAACAGAATATATATATATGTGTGCAAACAGTATATATATAAAACGTTAGAAAAGACGAGTATGTGTTTATTAAGTTGGTAAAAATCAAATAAAGCTTATAGTTATAGTTTTGGTTTTCAAATTCAAATATACTTTATAAATGGTGTGACAATATCTCTATCACATCTGTCTTTTTTTTAAATAAAAAGATCATTTAGATCTGTGAAATATTGGGACCTACTATTTTACTATGTTTGATATTAACCATACATTTATATCATTATTTATTTATTACAGCCTAAGTTTCCTGGTGCTTTTGTCCTTTTTTACTTTCTCGCTATCTTACAGGAAGAGAAATTATTATGATCGCAAAAAAAATCGAAATCGAGATTTTGATGAATCTCGACGTTTCATGACCCCCCGAATCCGAAAAAGTGGTTTTTGAATTTCTGTATGTCTGTACCTCGCTCTAGAGCCTAAAATATTTTACCGATTGGGCTAAAACTTGATATCTAGGGTTTTCATAGGGTTGCACCGAGGAATTTTTGGAATTGTATGTGTAACCCTAAAATTAGGGGTAGTTTACTGAAGGGCAAAAAGCGAAAAAGTAGATTTTCTCAAAATCGGCCCTAAAGATTTTGAATAAATTTCATTTCTAAACATTTATAAATATTACAAACAAAATGGCTACTTTCAATATTTCGACAAAATGACTTTAAGGGCTCCGGTCTGATGCATAAATTGTCATTTTTAAAAAATCATTTCTCCGAAACTATTTGAGATATAAGATTATTTATCATTATAAATTTGTAGATCTATTTATAATAGAAATATTTTATTCGAAGCATATTTTTATAAAACTAATAGCTTTCAAGCTATACGCAAATATTTATATTTTTTAACTTTTCGAAAACAAAAGGTCAAGTATTGCGACCGTAAAAAAATCTAACGTGAAATTTTTATGGATGTCGACGTCTCATGACCCCCCACCCCCCTCCGAACCCTAAAAAGTGGTCTTTGCAATGCCGTTTGTCTGTGTGTCTGTTTAAACTTAAAATTAAGAGTAGTTTAATAAAGGGCGAAAAGATAAAAAAAATCTATTTTCTCAAAATCTGCTCTAACGATTTTGATTAAAATTTGTATCTAGGCGTTGATTAAGATTATAAATAAACTATTTATTTTCATTTTCCCATGAAAATGAATTTAGGGTACTTTACAGAAGCTGAAATTTCCGTATCTCGGCAACTATTTGAGATACTAAGTAACTTATCATTGCAAAATTGAAGTACTATTAAAAATAAAGAACTTTTATATGAAATACATTTTTATAAAACGATCAGTTTCTGAGATATTACCAAATATTAATACAATTTTGTGAGCTTTAGATGTAAAGAGATACTACTTATATTTTAACGCAATAATTCTCCAATGCCATAGAGTAATTAAATATAGGTAAGTCTCTCAAAAAGTTTATTATTTTTTCTTAAACCTCTTAGGAGAAATGTTTGTACAACAATAATTTATCTCCTTCATTTTAGACTCGATAGTCCATATTTACATTTTTTACTGGACAAAATTTATAAATGAGAAATTTAAAAGCAATGCGATGGCATGAAGATGAGCAACACCTAATAAAATGTAGAAAATTTTAACCGGAATTCAAAATTTTAGTACGAAGTGTTGACCCTTGTGGACCCAATATTTATATTTTTTATCGGTTCACACAAATGAGGACATTATTGTTTAAAAATAAAATTATGAAGTTTAAAACCGGGACTCAATAAATTTTTTACTCAAGTATAATGTAATTTATGCTTGGGTTTGTTAGTGTACTCGTATTACGAGTTTTGAGTAAATATCTCTATTTTTAAACAATAAAGCGAGAAAGTACATGCGGAGCTCCGTACCTTTTTTTTAGAGTTATAATAATCAAAGAAAACAATTTATATCCTGGAATATATATTTTTTTTTTACTTATAGTTCAGCAAAGATCCACTAAACTTTTGAAAGTTGGTAACACATCCACGCTTCTGTTTTATTATGCTTCTAACGTTGATTTGAAAACCCACAAAGTTCAGTGAAAATCAGTGATGTATTAGTCCTAAAACTATAAGTGACATAGCTATTGGTGGATTTCGGGAAGCAAGACATTTTTCATTTTACCAGCAACTGTCACTTAAATCACATGTTAGAAATGCAGGGGTTAATTAAAATTCTTAAAAATACTAACACTTGATTAACAGAGAAAATCTATTCTATTCATATTGTATATTAATCTATATATGAACAACTTTATAGTTTAAAAGCACCTCAGCACTGCTCTACCCTTAATAATAATAATAATAATAATAATAATAATAATAATTAATAATAATAATAATAATAATAATAATAATAATAATAATAATAATCGACTTTAATGGCGAAGTTAAGGCTACCGCCTTTTCTTACTCTTAACCAATACAATTAAAATGAAATTTAACAAAATGATATATATAAAAACACACATAAAAGTATAAAAACACACATAAAAGTATAAAAACTAGAGCTAAAATACACAAGGATTATGTAATATGAAAACGCACACACACACAGACACACACACACACACACAGACACACACACACACACACACACACTCTGGTTTAAATTATGCACACATTAAATGTAATAATTATACCATCTTTGAGATATTTTCAAATGCTATAAATATCGTGGTTTGATAACTTTAGCAGTGATTCTTTCTTAGCTGCTAATTATTTGGCAAATTGACCTTTTACTAAGGCGTAGGGGAAAGTAACGCAAGTTGAGGTAAGTATTTGTACTGTTTTTATAGCAAAAAACTTTTTTGACCAAAATAAATTAAATACTGATTTAGTAGATACATTTATTTTATTTATCTACACAGAATAATATCAACAGTATTCCAATATTTGTCCTTAGCAAAAACGCTTTAAATAAATAAAAAAAGTCCTGTGCAGATTCCGTGATTCCCATTTCAAATATTTAAGAACTTTTGAGATTCTTATGTGTAGAAAATTAAACTAAACATAAACTATTATTTTTATTACCATGTTTTACTTCCCGTTTGGATTATTTGCATTTTTATAACCACGCTAATGTATTAGACATGAGGAAAGTTGAATTTTTAGTGGATGTGTGGATATGTACAAGAATTTGCGTGGGGTGAATAAGAGAAACTATTTATGAAAACCATCCTCAGTATATCCGACCGGGATTTGAACCCTGATATCCTTGTCATTAGCAATCCAGTCTCATGCGAGATTGACGCCTTAGACCATGTATCCATCATGGTGGGCTACGTATCTAATGAAGTAGGTAATATTTTATCGGTTTTGACCAAATTAATTTTTGTCATGAAAATTGAAAACAATAAATAAAAAAATACGAACTTTAGCTCGTGGTCCCTTCCGTTCCATTTTGAAAGTGGATAATTGATTAAAAAGAAATTGCTTTGTAGCTATCCGTATCGCAAATAAATGTCCTGTGACCTTGACAAGAGATAAACTGACTTCTCTTGTAAAATTGTCAAAACGTATTCTAGAGAAGTTGATTAAACGGTATAACATTTAGTAGTTTTTGAAATGTCAAAAAAAAAGCCAAAATTTGTGGGAATCAACCAAAGTTTTTTTAAACGTCTATCAGCAAGGCTAAGGAATAAATAGATACAAACATTCTTATGTGTCTCGAGGATTAATATTCTTAAGGCATATCTGTATATTTTAATCAAACATGTTTGGATTGAGGACAGTATATGTAGTCAAACTTTCATAAGAAGAGCCCTGAAATCTAAAAAAGTTACTAGTTCTATGTTCACGTATTTATACGTCATGTCATGTGATCAGCAACTATACATTTTGATAATTATTTTCGGTAATTTTTAAATAACACAAATTATACCCGTTTCGGTGGCCGCATGGTCTAAGGCATCACTCTCGCAATTGACTAGACTGCCGATGATGGGGAGATTGTTGTTCGATCCCGGTCGGGGGTACTGGGGGTGATTTTTATCCTAAATAGTTTTCTACTATACCTCCATTTGTGTACACTTGCTCTGTATTAAACCTTCCTCATCGCTAACACATTAGATTAATTAATTCATAGGCGTATGTATTTTTATTTATTTGAGATATTTAATGTGTACTTTCTGAACCAACTGATTATAGACTATCAGCACACGAGAATTTCTATGGGCGAGAGTGAAACGGTCTACTAATTTTGTCGGAAAGGTATTTTCACATATATCCCAGGGTTATTTTACATACCACAATCAACATGGGACCAACGGCTTCACTTCCCCTTCAAGGGAAGCTGTGCTACGGATTTTAATCGTTTCAGAAAAATCCATCGACCCCAGCTGGGTTTGAATCCACGAATATCGGGGGCCTAAGGAGGGCACTTTAACCCAAGACAACCAAGGCCAATAATAGGCAACTAGCCCAAACGGGTAGTAAGACGCGGTGTTTAGAGATGAGAACACCAATGATAGATACCATTATCTTCTAGAAAAGGTCTTATAATTTACTAGGACATATTTAATTGGGATTTCAACTTATTTTTTCCCGAAGTATGGTTTATTCGCATTCAAAAACTAAGTTTCAAGTTCAAAAAGTCTAGTTTGATTGTGATGGGGAGGTCGGGGTTTTAGATTTTAATTCTAGTCGAATGTACAGAAGGTGGTTTCCTATAAATAGTTTCCTCTTTTACCTCCCTACAGGTACATTCCTTCTAAATTCTACCTTTCTCACCCCTACACATTTAACCCTGATAGTGATTGACCAGTGATGGAAAATAGAGACAAACTAACAATCGCTTATATTTTGGTACACTCTGTACTCGGCGAAATGGCGTCAATAACACATGCAAACAAATGGGGGTATAGGGGTTCGATATGGGTGGGTGGTATTAGGGATGAAAGGTAATTAATTATGTAGGCTCGTGTCAGATTGTATATGCAAAATTCACTACCAGACACGTTAAATGAGTTCAGATAACTAAACATTTATTTGGTACAACATGATTAATTTAGTGTTTTAGTATTTCGAAGTATTTTTTACCATACATCCTCTCAGAAGTCGAGCAGAGTAGTTTTGTTCGGTGAACTTTAAATTGTATGTAACTATTCATAGCTACTATATGTGTTAGTTTATTATGAAAGTGTACGTTTTAAATAAATCATCATGGTGTGAACTTAAATAATCTTCAGTTTGTAGTTTCACATAATTAATTTATATTTAAAAATAAAAACTAGCAACACTGCATTCTTGGGAA
This sequence comes from Timema genevievae, assembly GCA_902155825.1. Lineage (NCBI taxonomy): Eukaryota > Metazoa > Arthropoda > Insecta > Phasmatodea > Timematidae > Timema > Timema genevievae. The sequence goes on along the minus strand of CABFWO010000147.1, from coordinate 391,245 downwards.
AGTGTAACATTAGTTACAAAATACTCGCTTTCCATCCCAGAAATTTTAGCTAAAAACTAGTAGACTAAATTTAGAACTCGAATAATTTTTCTGTGAAAGGGATACCAAAAATAGTTTATTCCGTTCACCACGTTTTAATATCCGTCTGGGCAATATTCACAGCCAAACAAATGAAATAACTGCGGGTAGTGTTGAAATTATAGGATTTGTACCCGAATTTGCGTGGTGGGAGATTTGGAAAACCATTTATGAAAATAAAACAGAACTTTCCTGGCTGGAATTATAGCTTGGGTTAAATCTACATGTACTAATAACGACAATGAGTTAGGTATGAAAAAGGTTGAATTTAGAGGAAATCTACCCGAATTTTCGTAGATGAACAGTGGAAAACCATTTAGGTAAAACACCCTTAGTACATCCGACCGGGATTTGAACTCTGGCTCCCCTATCATAGGCAATCCATTAAATTACGAAAGTGATGACTAAAACTAGTGGTAGGCAACCTACGGCCCGTGGACTGTATTCCTCCCGCCTGCTGATTTTACTTGGCCCGCAACAGATTCAGCAAACAATTGTATTCATAAAAATAGACTAATTACTATATCATACGAGGAATATTAAAGTTGACTTTTTTCTCTCTCTCGATATTCTATCCATACCAGCCCACAATTTTTTTTTTACTCATACGTCCCACGATAGCAATTAGGTTTCCTACCCCTGACTTAGACCAGCCCTATTCAACCTTTTTTGTTCACGTAGCCCCAACCATAATTTTTCTTCAACTTTATATCCACACAGTTGTTTTTAACACCGTGTCTTACTACCCGTTCGGGCTATACGCTTATCCACAGTTGTTGATGCATAATGCAAGCTATACTTTTTTCAAAATATACATATAGGATAGAAAATGAAAGAAAGAGAAAAAAAATGGTGCTCTCAGTTTTTACGAACTTTTCTTCCGGGTCTCTTGTGTTTAGCCCTACATCTGGCTCTGATTATTCAGTGTTTATCATGAAATACTAATAAATATAATTTCATTTAGGAAAAAACTACCCTCAATACACCCAACTGGAATTCAAACCCCGATATCACTGTCATCAGCAGTCTATTCTAACATGAGAGTGACGCATTAGACCATGCGGCCACCAAAGCAGTTATATATATATATATATATAGGTAGTGGTTTTTCAAAATGATTTTCCACTTTTCCTTTATAAAAATGCTAGTACACTTCCTCTAAATTCATCCTTCCTCATCTTTAGATTACTAGCCTAATTAGTACATATGTGTATAGCAAGAATAGGTAGTAGGATGTGGTGCTAAAAATTAAAATAATAAATAGTATACCGGTACATAAATGTTTACCTGTTTACCTACCCCCTAAGATGTCTTCACGTAGGCTACCCCAGGTTGAATGTCACTCACTGCCTTAGATCATTCTACAACCGAAGCGGGTAAATTCTATCTCTTACCTTGCAGTTGTTTGAAAATTGGACAAGACGAGATTGATGCCTTTGCCAGCGTACTCACTGTTGCGGGCGTAAATAACTTATTAGGTAAGTGCTTTACGATGAATGTAAATATTATAGAAATTTAATTTAACACACACTATTTTGTTTTGTATTTAATGTTTATTGTGTAGTAACTAACTATTAATTAGGAAATTTTATTATTAATTTTATTTTGATATCATCTTATTACCCATCTGGGTTGTTCGCAGTCAATTTGCAATAGTGGGTTAGGGATGAGGAAGGTATAATCTAAAGTAAATGCACCCGCAGTTGTACGGGGCTGAGAAAGGAAAACCACGTAGGAAAAAATACTCTCAGTATACCCGGCCGGAATTTTAATACCCCTTCGGTGACCTGGTGGTCTAGGGGTAAGGTGTCAGACTTCTGTGCTGAGGGTCCGGGGTTCAAACCTCGGTCCCGGCACAGATTTATCTGATTGCCAAACCCTTCCTTCACCTCTGACAAGACGTGTATTAATCACAACTTGTGAATGTGAGGAATGCCAGGCCTCCACCGTGGTTCGGATTCCACGTTAAACTGTAGGTCCTCCATTTAATCTCGCAATCACCCTACCATTACACATTAGCGTAAGTGCGTATAACCCGAACGGGTAGTAAGACGCGGTGCTAATAATAATAATAATAATACCCCTCAACTACTTGTCACCAGAAAACCAAAATTTATGAGCTTGACATTTAAACCGCGTGTCCACCGGTTCAGGAAATTTTAATACATTATTAGTATTATTTTATAGCTATAAACTTTATTTATTAAAAGAGACATATGTATGATAATCAGGTGACTTAACGTATGGATATATGAACGTAGTTTAAGTCCAATAGGATTTTGGTGGAAAGAAACTTTTAGAAAATACAGGTACTTCTTCTCGCGGTAGACATTGACATTGTTCCAGTACCTTGTATTATTAATTTGTTTTATAGTCATTGCTAATAATTATCAACAGTGAAATCTGTACATCACATGACTTGACATATGAATACTTGAAAGTAAATGTAGTAGCTTTTCTTCCTCTTATTTATATTAATGCATTGTGCACATTTATGAGAGAAGATTTATATAAATGTGGAATCCTTTTAGACAAAACTAACCGCTCCATTAAACTGAGTAAACCACTTCACAAGATGTCAAACTTTTAAAAGAAAAAAAACAAGGGGTAAAAAAACAAACAGCTACTATTACTCGTTAGATTCTCTTTCCCTAGCTACTCACAACCATGCCACAATGCGCGCTCTTAACAAATTGATTCCACTCGTATCAGCTCTCTGGCAACAAATTGAACTTCTTCGCAGCTTTGAAACGCCAGAAAACACACAAAACAAATGAGGACTTCGATGCCGCGTATCGACAGCATTTCTTTCGGAAACTTCAACCTCGAGCATCAAGGCGGCAGATCACACCACAAGGTAATTTGTATTCCAGTCAAGCGGGGCAATAAGTTGAGCAAAGACGAAAGGGTACAAGTGCAGCCGATTGCGTACCGGCAAATGATAACAGGAACGGAGAAAAGAGGGTTACGCTTTTTCAATGTATAAAAATTTAAAAGTGAAATTCTTTTTTATCTTTGTCCCTGAAATAAAGTACCACGTCACCAGTGAAATGTGTTTTTCATTCCCTTCTTTCTTATTCTCTTAAGACTGAATCATAGATGATGATGATGATAACTATTATTTCTATTATAAAATCCGAATAAGTGGTTGCATGGTCTAATGCGCCACTCTAGTGTTAGAAAGGTTTACCAGTGATGTATAAATCGTGTTTCGAATCCCGATCGGATACATTCGAATGTTTAAAAAAAATTGTTTCCCCCTTTCCTTCCATGAAAATGAGGGTGCACATAATGTTGTAACATGCACATTAATTACACGTTGTGAACCCGCAAGAGAGCTATATCGACCGAATGACCGCCACCATTAGCAATGATAGTGCCAACATTTGCGTTTAGAGGGTTTCATGTGGTCAGCGCAACGAAACCTTCAGCCGTTAATCTCAGTTTTATAAACCGGAGCTGCTACCTCTTTATTCAAGTAGCTCCTCATTTGTCCTCAAGAGGCTGAGTTTGACCCCGTTCTGGGCCCACTGCTTCACAGATATATTTTGGAAGCACCGAGGATCTCTGGATCTGTAGCCAGGAATATAATCTCTTGGAAAATGTGATCACACATGTGCCTGGTCACCTTCACACTTTTTATTTTATCTACAGTAACATTATTTTCATCAGAGAAAAATGAACAAAAACATATTAAAGAAAATGTACTTCGTATAGAAATAAAAATTGAAAAAAAGGTAGAAAAAAAAATTCGTCATACAGAATATATAGCAGCTGAATCAATACAAGAACTACTATTAATGTTCCACAAAGCTCACCATACTTCTTTTATTCTATCCTTTACGGACTTTTCTTTGGTATTGTTAGTTGAACAATGAATCTTTTTTTTTCAGTGTTGAGCCAAGTCATTTGATATGGCGAGACGACGTTTCGAAGACCATTCTCTACATCCAGGCTGTATCATTCTGTGGCGGACTCATATTTCAGCGTTGTGCTTGTGGTTGAGTGGGAAAAAACTCTTAGACGCAAAATATGATCCAAAAACAAATTAAAATAAATTGTACGGCACGATCTTACAAACTTTCTAATATATTCTCATGGTTTACGATAAAATGTTTTAAAATAAGACATTTGTATAAACCATGAATTTTCCTCTATAAAAACGAAGATACATTTTTATTAATAATGTAGAGCACTGTCTAGATATATATATTTAAAACAAAATTGTTGGATTAAAAAAAATTCAAACTACCCTTAAACATATTTTACCCCGAATAAAAATACCTAAACAGTGTCAATTATCTTGTCAATCACACCGCAGATATACATTTTATACAAAATTGTTAAGGATATTTTAGAAAAAGATTTTTCTAAAATTACTCAACATTAAGTTACCCTTAATTTAAGGGGCAGAAATGAGAATTAAAAAAAACCAAGGTATGATCATACTACATCTGAATATCAAGTTTGAACTCAATCTATCAATGAGTTTAGTCTTTATCCCCATATACGTACATACATGCTAACAGATAAACATGGGGGTAGCCAGAATGGAAAAACCCACTTTCTTGGGCTCGGACACACATACAATTTCAAGATTCATCAAAATCTACAAGTTAAAAAACTTTTACGATTACAAAACTTTCTCTTTATATGAGAAAATAAAAATAAAACAAGCCGAGAACCCTAAATGTTGTTTGGGAAGTTTCTTGTATATTTATTTATTTAAATGAGTTTTAGGTCTATTCTTTAGGAAAGTTGCCATTGGTACACTCATAATAATAATAATAATAATAATAATAATAATCATAATAATAATACTTATTACCGCGTATTACTACCCGTTAGGGTTATACGCTTAAGTACTAATTACTCAAATGGGTTAGGAATTGGGAATGTTGAATATAGAGGAAGTGAGGCCGCATTTGTGTGGAGGAAGAGTTGAAAACCATTTAGGAAAAATTAGCCCCAGTTCACCCGAGCGAGATTCTAACCTTGATCTCTCCATCCTCGGCAGTCTAGCTCAACACGAAACCAGCGCGTTAACTAACTACGCCACCGAGGCGGTCACTCTTTAGAAGCATGGCACATATACACTATTTATACAATACTAAACACTGAGTGAAATGGTCAGGATTGAACCCTGGTAATTCAAGTCAGAATCATCCATAGCTACAAACCCACTAACTCAACCGATTGGGGATTGAACTCAAAACTTCTGAGAAAGAAATAAGCTCACAAGAAACTTCCAAAAGGTACTGGGGTATAAAATAGAGTTGGTTGATAAATAAACGGAGCTAGTAGAAAATAAACTCTACATTTAGAAAACTCTTATTTTATTGCTAAGTTGATACCCTCACAGGTGGTCACGCAGACAAAGGCGTCAGTTTGATTGTTCGATAAGTTCAAACACTAGTAAACTTCCTTTTAATTCTCGGACGAATAGTAAAGACGCGATACACGAAAATACACAACTAAATTTTTTTAGCAATGCTTGTTCAGACTGAACGCCTATGTAATAATTACACTAATGAACTAGGGATGAGGAAGGTTGAATTCATAAGAAGTGTACCAGCTTTACGTGGAGGGAGAGTGGAAAACCATTTGCTTAATACTACCCTCAGTACACCCGACTGGGATTCAAACCCCAACTGCCCTGTCTTTGGCAGTCTAGTCTAGCAAGAGGGTGACGCCTAAGATTATGCGACCACAGAAGAAGGTCACAACCAAGTTAATGAATTCGTAGCTGTATAAAGTCAAAATTATGCTGTTTCATAGGAAAGAGAATTTACTAATCCTACTTTCACGTATTAATACGTCAGATCAAGTAATCTGCAACCGTCGCTTTTGATAAATTTATTAATCGGCGTCCAGTTTCAGCGTCCTTTATTTTAGCACCGCATATTACTACCCATCCGGGTTATACACTTATGTACTAATATTAGGCTAAATATCTTAGGTATTAGAAAGGTTATATTTAGAGGAAGTGTACCCACATTTCCGTGGATGTAAAGTAGAAAACCATTTAGGATAAACCACCCTCAGTACACCCGACCGAGATTCGAACCTCAATCTTCTCATCATTGGTAGTCTAGTCTACTGTGAGAGTAGTGCCTTAAGACCATGGCAGCCACCAAAGCGGGTGACTAGAAAGTTTGAATTTAGTGGAAGTGTACCCTCATTTGCGTGAAGGGAATGTGCCATGATCTAAGATGTCACTTTTGAAATAAACTAGATTGCCAATGACGGGGAAATCGAAGTTCAAGTCCCAGTTGGATATATTGAGGGCGATTTTCCATGAATTGTTTTCCACTCTACCTCTACGCAAACGTGGGTACACTTCCTCTAATTGCAACCTTCCCCATCCCTAAAACATTAACGTAATAAGTACATATACGCGTAACCAAGACGGAGTAAAACGCGGTGCTAAAAAAATGCGATACGTGCGAATAATTTATCCAAATTTATTGAACGAAAAAGATACATCACATAAGAAATAAAATATTTGCACGGCAAAACATAAGGAACAAACTAACTCATATTTGACTGTGAGAGTTGAAGTCGATTTAGGTCGCCGTGTGTGTAGACTTTTAGCCGCGCTGGTGGCGTAGAACGTTGCCCAGGGTATACCTTGGAGCTTGTCTACACGTCGCAATGAGATGATGTGATAAAAGTTATTATAAAAGTGTGTAGCCAGTGGAGATATTAAACCTAGCTAATGTCTATTTAACCAGACCATGGTGACCATAGGAACTGTTCCCTTTCCAGGAAAAATATTTATGATACCACCGGTATTCGATCACTAGAACAAAAAACCACTATGGCAAATAGAACTACATGTTTTACATTATAAAACGCTTGTAAGAATATTTACCCGTTTCAGTGGAATAATGGTCTAAAAGGTATCACTCTCTTGTTAGACTGGACTGCTGATTACGGGGAGATCGGGGTTCGTATCCTGGTCAGGTCTATCGACGGTGGTGTTTCCTAAATGGTTTCCCACTCTCACTTCCACGTGAACGCGGGTGGATTACCTATAAAATGGTTTTATTTCTCATCCCTACCACAATAGATTAATTATCATATATGAGTATAACCTGAACAGGTAATATAATAATGATTATTGGGCGTCTGGGCTAAATCATTCGTAGCCCAGTAGTGGAAAGATTAGCCAATAATAATCGTACATCCTTTCCGTGTAGGCTCTTTCCATGTCCCGATGAGATGAGATGAGATGAGATGATGATGATGATGATAGTGAGTATGAGGGTGTGGAACCATTGTAAACACTTATAATTTTGCTGCTAAGGACGGGAAGATCGAGGTTTGAATCTCAGTCGGGTGACCTGGGGGTGGTTTTTCCTAAATGTTTTTCCACTCTCCCTCCAAGCAAATGCCGGTTCACTTCCTTTAAAATCCAACCTTCCCAATACCTGATTCATTAGCGTAATTAGTACTTAAGCGTATGACCCAAATGGGTAGTAAGACGCGGTGCTAAATAAAACTTATTATCATATATTAAAATGAACTTAATTACCCAAACCCTGATGACCCTTGAGGTGGTTCCCCTTTCGGGAAAAATACTCAAGGTACTAGCTGGGCATTAAATCCGGGACCTCTAGCATCGTAGCAAGGTGCACTTTTCATTAAACCATGGGGCCGATTTTGACCTGAACAAGTAGTAAGACGCGACAGTTAAAAATACCCAACTTATTTGACTGTTATTGCACCGCGCACGTGGCTGTCTTGAGTAGTTGACCAGGTCCCGGCGCGGTGTAGTCAAACTTCAGTATTCTTGGGTCGTTACTAAAGACGGACGTAACTTTTGACCAGAGTGCTTATGTTTGTGGAATTGAAAGTACTTGGGGTGGTCGTAACCTATCCAGTTATGTGTTCTATGAAGTGTAGTGCGGTCGAACCTGATGTGATCAGCGCCAGTCCACGCTCAGATGACGGATTTCGTGTGCAGCTATAGGTGGTAAGTTGACCATAATTATTCTGTGGATATGGGAAGCAATCACTGGTACACACGTATATAATAATTATTACACCAACAGGCCAGAGATCAGGAAGTTACAATCTAAAGCAAATTTACCCACATTTGTGTGGAGCGAGAAGGAAAATCCAAGTAGGAAAAATACTATCAATACTACTAGCTTGGCATTCAAATCACGTGCCCCCTGGTGCAGGCTATTTTAATATATTAAAAGTATTATTTTATAGCTATAGATTATATTAATCAAAAGTGACGTATGATAATCACATTACTTGACGTATGAATATATGAAGATAATTTTAATTAATTAGGATTTTGGTAGAAACTTTTAGAAAATACAGGTACTTTTTTGCGGTTGACATTGATAATGTTTCAGTACTTTATATTATTAATTTTGTTTTATAGTCATTGTTAATATTTATCGAAAGTGAGATTTGCACACGTGACTTGACGCATGAATACATGTCATATAGGCCTATATTTCTTCTAACCATAGTTCTACTGTAGTTTATTTATTAATGCATCGTGCACATTTTTTGAGAGAGGATTTATAAAACTGTGGAATCTTTACAGACAAGCTAACCAGACGCACAATATCTATAAAATAGGACTAATAATATAGTAAAATGTAATTATTATGACTGCAAAAAATATGTTTTTGTATTTATTAAATGGTCTATCCAATGAGAACCCTTTTAATATTTTTAAATCACCCTTAAGCAGGGCCCGGATTTTGATGACATGTCATCTTTTTTTTGGCCCATCAGAGACAATGCTCAGTTGTACTTAAACTCTGTTCATGATCCCCTGGTTGTAGAAATGCATATTTTATAGGTAATTATTTGGTCATTTTTTGCCATTTTAGATTTTTCGGTCATTTTTCTTGCTTTTTTTGGTTTAATAAATCATTTCTAACAATTTTTTTAAAAGAAAATTTAAAATTGTTTGAAAATGACTTTAAAAAGGTTATGTATATGAATTATCGGTGCTTTGATAAAACATGAATATTCAAACATCAGTAATTTTATGAGTCCAAATGAGCTTTTTGCCACTTAACCTACGTGCTTATAAAAGCCACATTCCTGGTGAGAGCTTCACTACACCTAAGTTGGAAAGGGTTGCAAGGGGAGGGGAAAGCAATTTTTAGAGTTCAAATGAAGTTTGTACCGTCTTTACATTCCTGGTGAGTCACTCTACCATGTCTGGAAAGGGCTGTAAGGGGATGAGGAGCTATCGCTTTTAAAGCAGGTATTTGTATTCCAATGATAAGTAGAACACATGATTTTAACTGTCAAAAGATTTTGAATGCGTAGTTTCATTTATAAAGTGCACGTTATATTTATTCGTTTGCAATCATCTTATGTGTATTTAGAATGCTTTAAACCAAACCATCTAAAGCGAATCATTTGAGGCAAATTATTACTGAATTTGGAGAGGATATTTATTCTGAAGTGAAAGTGGCTGGCATCAGATAAAATGTTTAACCATTCAACAGCATATAAATTGCAACAAACATCTCCGTGGTATACATAATATCGATAAAAAGAAAACCTCTCAGTAATTACTTAAAACAAAATGCATTCATGAATCAAGAAAAATCCTCAGCATTTTATATAGATTTGTGTGACGTTCGGGTACTTGCGAACATTCCGCTGTGGAAAATAAGCAATGTTAATCTAAAGGATCTCCTGGGAATGCATACGGACGGGTCACTCTATTCCAGACGAGTCAACACCGAGGAAAAACTGGAAATGGACAGACCAGGAGAGATATTTTTGCTTGCGTGTGTAATGTAAATCATAACTCTTGTAATAAATATATCATATTATGGAATTTCAATCAAATTTTTTAGGTCATTTTTGGCATATGTAAAGTCATGATTTAGAGTTTTTAGCATCATTTTATAGGTCTTTTTTTGGTCAATTTTAAGGTAATCAAAATCCGAGCCCTGGTTATAAGGATAATAACTTCTACTTTTTGATTTTCTCATGTTCTATTTCTCGTATTTATAGGTGGAATATTTATTTTATTACGACAGCCCACATATTTTCCTGCGGTGTTTTTAACAGCTCCACAAAAGTTACATTTAAATGAAGCATATTATACATAACATAAACGATTTTAACTGAGCAATAGTTGTGCTACGGGGGTGATAAAAGAGATAGTAGAAGAAACAAGGGTGATATGGTATGGACATGTAATGAGAATGTAAAAGGAAAGAACCCCAAGGAGAGTGATGAAGTTGAAGTTTAGATGGAAAAGATGGTAGTAGAAGATAACAAATGTGTTAGTGAGAGGAGAAGAATGGCCTAGAGTAGGGTTCACAAACACACGGCCTGTGGGCCGCATCCGGCCTCAAGACATATCTGAATTCCCTGCTTGTCTGCAGTAATTTATATTAACAACTGGCCTGCAGTCATATAAGCACATATAGAGTAATAGTTTAATTTTACTCTGCACATCATTTCAAACAACCAAAAACACCTAGAACTATTTCATAGTTTGCTATGTATTTTTATCACTTTTAATAATGGCTTGCGGGGACTTTTACTTACCTTCTTTTTTTACAAATAACGCTTCGAGTAACTTGTTGGAAAACATAAGTTTTTAAATATTTTAAATGCACATTAATGGTTTTTAAATACCTTGCATAAAATAGCAAGTATAGTCTTATGTTGATGGGCACATCGATTAAACGCCAGGATAGTCTGATCTAGCTTTCCATTGTTGGAGGTATCAGGGTTATAATTTTAGCTGAGTGTACGGAGGGTGTTTTTTTTTCCCAAATAGAAGTTTAAATTAAATTGTGTTTACTTTTTTTCTATAAAATGTATCTTGTTTATCCCCTACTCACTAGCGTGATTAAAATATGGATTGTCCGGACGCGCAGTAAAACGCGCTGCTAGATTTTAATATAGCACGGTGTCTTACTACCCGTTCGGATTATATGCTTAAGTACTTATTACGCTAATGGGTTAGAAATTAGTAAGGTTGAATTTAGAGGAAGTGAACCCACATTTGCGTGGAGGGTGAGTGGAAAACATTTAATAAAAACCACCCCAGTTCACCCGAACAAGATTCGAACCTCGATCTCCCCGTCCTCAGCAGTTTAGATCAACACGAAACTAGCGCGTTAGCTAACTACTCCACTGAGGCTGGTAGTGTTGCTAAAATAAGAATTGAATATATTTAATTCAACATATTGTTTCAACAGTCTGTGGCCCGCAACTCGCTTTGAGTTTCTAAAACTGGCCCGTTGACTATTGTTTGATTTTAAGACCACTGGACTAGAGTAAGGGAGAGGAATGTGGAGGAATTTGACTAAACTGACCTGGTCACAGGCTGGAGAAAATTAATGATGATGATGATGATTGCACTCTGTATACATATATAAATGCCTCGTTTTCATTACCCTTTGAACATACATAAATTGAAATAATACCTATACAAGACGCGAAAAAGATTAAAGTAGTTTTCTTAAAAGCAATTCGAGAAAAAGGTACCGTACACCTCTTTTAACTGAAGCATAAGCTCAGTGATTCCTACTTTCTCCCCCTTGGCATCGGAGGCAATGTTTCTCGTATAGCGCACAGTTATGTTGGCAGCCCGTGTTCCGCGGCGCTGATCAAAGCGTCGCCGCCACCGCGCCCGTCTTGTAATGTTCGCTAGCTCCGCTAACTAGCATTGATGTTAACTGGCTACATCCACTCGAGCCTCCTTTTCCCTCCCCATTTCTCTTCTTTTAATCTACCATTGCAACGTTGCGAGTGCCTACGCTAATTTTATTTGCAGTTTACAACCGGTAAGGAAACTCCCACGAGATGTTCTAACCACATTTTCCCTCTTACCCTATAGTACGTGCGTTTGCACATGCGCGCTGCCGTATTTGTTTGTGTATTCGTTTGTTTGTGAGTTTGTTTTGTGAGGCAAGGGTGCCCAAAGCATTGGCCGATTTAGACTTAAAATTTACTAAATTAATTTGTACACATTTGTTATTGTTTTAAAGCCTGTGCTGGTGGCCACGCATACAAAATAGTCAGTCTCTGAGATGGGTTTTCCATTGTTTAGTGATTTTCTACCCTCCATATTCAAGCAAATGCAGGCACATTTCTCGAAATTCAACCATCCTCATTCTTATGGGGTCGATACACATGCTAGTTAGCTCGACCTAATCATGCGAGTAGCTGGCAACCAGCATACCAGTAGCATGTGTATTGCACCACTGCTAGTAGCTCGACCTAATCACGCTAGTAGCTCGACCTAATCATGCTAGTAGCTGGCAACTAGCATACCAGTGGCATGTGTTTTGCACCACTGCTAGTAGCTCGACCTAATCATGCTAGTAGCTGGCAACTAGCATACCAGTGGCATGTGTATTGCTTCACTGCTAGTAGCTCGACCTAATCATGCTAGTAGCTGGCAACTAGCATACCAGTGGCATGTGTATTGCTCCACTGCTAGTAGCTCGACCTAATCATGCTAGTAGCTTGTATGTTTTATCTCGGGCTGCCAGTAAATCGCCCGACGTTCTATTTTCTCGTGCTATTGGCACGTGAAGAGGGGTGGAGGACGGAGATAGGAGTGCGAGTGGCTAGCATGTCCCAGCCATGCTCTGCTAGTAGTGAACGTGTCAGTGCAAGGAATTGTTTCGTTCACTGGAGTTTTAAGAAGTTTTAAACTTTATCAGGATATTATTTGTTTTTCTCGGGAAGTTGTTTTTCTCTCTTTATTAACTTTCTTTTCAAAATGGCTCGATGAGGAGATGAATAGACTGTGAAATTTGTAATACTTTATCGTGGCTATCAATGTTTGTGGATTAGTGCGTCTACACTGTATAAAATTAAAATTGCAATAGAAAATGCTTATCACAAGTTATTGGAAGATATGCAAGATGAACACTTTACAATAAGATGTTTTAAAAATAAAATAAGCAAATTTGCAATCTAGCTATCATCAGGATTTGAAAAAAAGTAAAGGATTCAATGCGATCGGGGGTTGGTTCAGCGGATATATACAAACCATCAGTATCATGGATCAAGGAAATGCACTCATTCTTGGGTGATTCAGTGCAACCAGAGAAACAATATCAACACAGATAGTAAGTACAGTTTACTTCTTATTAAATTACACGTCTTTTCATTACATGTTATGTCTTAAATGTAGTTATCATTCTGATTTGTATTTATCCAATTATATGTATCATGCGAGCTTGCCATGGTACCGCTTTTGCGCCAACAAAAAGGTCTGCGTAGTTGGTTCTAAATTCCAATGCTACTCTTGAAGAATGATTATTCCTTGATGATTAAATGATGTAATTTTGTTTGCGATCTCAATGAACCGGTTTGTAACAGGCCCAAGTGTATATCCTCAAAATCAACACATCTGTGTGACATATATATATCCGAAGTTTCTATCAGCCAGTTGTGTAATGAACAAGCTGCCAATACAATCAAATCCTTTCAAATATTCTGAATCTAGATACTAGAATTCCAAATGAGTTTTCGACTATTCTCCTTGCTCTTGATAAAAGGTAATTGAATATTCTTTTGTTTATATGTGGTATTTGCTGAATATGTTTTCATACCGGGTCAGTTCACTGGCAAAGTTTGTTATGTAGAAACAATACAAGAACCTCCAAACATGACACTTACTATGGCAGAAAATTTCGATGGCAACAATATCTATTATGTTAAAAGCTTGGAATTACTCGTAAAGAAGCTTGTAAAATTAAGTTTTACTTTATTGTAAAACCTTTCATGTTTTTCTTATTAAAAATGTTTCTATAATATGTAATACTTTATAATTATAAAGAGCTTACCTTGATAAAATCTTTTAAGGATGCACACACTTCCTCTATGAATTGAGATATTGTAGACCTTGCCACCCTGTATAGACCCTACAATGAAGCATACAAATAACCAGTGGCTAAAAATCTCAAAGTTATCTCCAATTTGGTTCACGCTGGTATAGCATTTCGCATGTGAGTGTCCCTTTTCTGGATATTAGTTTCAAGCTTAGAAAGAAGTAAATCAAACTTCTATGGTGTCATTCGAAGATGATTTTTGTAGCCGCTTACATCTTCTTGTCGCATTTCTTTCAATAGACAATTGGAAGCTCCATGAATCAGACGTCTGATTATCCGATTTGTCTCCCAAATCTGTCTGTTTCTTCTTTGTTTTTGTTTTGTTAGACTTATTAATAAAATGTAAAAGTTTAGTTTTATATACGCTCACTATTACTGTTATAGCACTATTCAGTTCGTCTCTAATTTCTGCAATTTCCATTTCGGGCAGCTGATAACACACGACAGAGGTTGTGCTACTGGCAAATAGCACAACAGTACTAGTAACAAGCATGCCATTAGCTAGCATGTGTGTCAGGGGCATTACTTCACTGCTGTAAGTATGCGGGTATCCCAGACGGGTAATAAGACGCGTAGCTTATCTATTAATGAGAAAATCCTTCTTCAGTGGTCGCTTGGTCTGAGGCGTTATTCGCAAAGTAGACCATTTTGTCGATAACGGGGAAATCGAGGTTCAAATCTTGGTCGAGTGTACTAAGGCTGATTTTATTTTGTCCAAAATGGTTTTCCACTCTCCCTCCACTTAAATTTGATTACACTTACTATAAATAAAAAAAATCATAATCCCTAATACCATTAGCGTAATTATTAGTATATAAGCATATAATCCGAACGAGTAATCAAATGCGGTTCTAAAAAAAATGATCACTCGCGATTTAAATTCGGGGCAGAGCCTAAAAAAAATATCATTTTGAAAAAACTCACGGTTATTGTGTTGTCCTAATTAATTAAAAGCTACTAATTAATGGAATATAGATTCAACGGGTAAGCAAGACATGATCATTAAAATTCTAGTTTCTAATATTCTAAATTTTTTATTTACATTTTCTTAACACACCACATGACTTTGAAACAAACTTAATATTCTGTTCGCTTTATATAAGAAGGAACTTTTTTAGGACAGTCATCCAATATATTAAAACCATTATAATTTATTTATACGAAGCGTTATTTGATCTTCTACTGTAATTTTTAGCAGACAATAATAGTAATTATAAAATACTAGTAATATATTAAAATTTTACTAAAGTTGACCACAAAAAAAAGTTTGTAATTTCTAAAAGTGTCTTCCCACCAGAATAATACTATAGGACATCACATTTAAAACATAAGTACCTAAGCCTAACGTAAACGTTGGTAACCGTAATATCTGAGTAGTTATACCGATCCTTCGTAACAGGATTTTCTAACCCTATAATTGGTCTCCCTGCCCACTTGGCTATAAGTAAGAGCTATAGGCTAACAGCCTATCGATATTACCACGTACGAGGTCACCACGCCTCGGGTCTACCCCCGCTGAGGTTATAAAACACATTTGTTTTATAATCCCGGCTACACACTTTAAATTAGAGATTTATTAAGAAGAGTAAAAATTGTTTTTTATGCCGGGGTAGCAATAAACTTAACTTTCACGTAAGATAACGAAACTTAATGCCTGGATCACGGTCAATTTAACGTTCACATAACGTTACTCAAAGGCTATCCTCTTATTTTTTTAATGGAAGCCGTCACGACAAATTTAATTTTAATGTTAACTTAAAGCAAAAGCTTTCGAGGAGGTAAATTTCACGTTATTTGAGCGTCGAGTGAGTTCCTGCCAGCCACTCGTATTGCGAGCAACATTATCATGGTTATTTAACACTTCATTTGTTTCTTTATGGAATGCAGATGACTTCTTTGGTCTAATTAGTTTGTCCTCGTCTCCTAATCATCCCCAAATGATTGGATCTCTTTTTAGTGAACAATTTGTTTTCAAACAGTCCCAATTAATTCTGCGTTTTACTTGAGTTTTTATGTTACGTGAATACGGAACAATTAAGGCTACTGTGTTTCTTTACGTTAAGGTAACGTTAAGTTGATCGTGATCCTGGCATGAAGGTTCTCCTAGTGGTTTTAAAATCAACGTCGACGTGACGTTCATTTAAAGCAAGATTTGTCCAGGGAAGGACTTTCACGTTAAGTTACGTGAAGTTTACCACGTGTTACTGTTAGAAAATCATGTCTAGAAACGTAAACACGAATTTTAGTATTTAAGATGGGAGTGTAGGGAACGCGAGAAAAGACTTTTTTTTTTCAGTTTTTGTAGATAAATATTATTTTGGCCTAAATAAATGAAACTTTATTTCAGTATAAATATAGAGCTTAATTCTCTTCACATGGCGATATCAACAGTTCTTGAATATCTGTAATCAGCATACCGACATTAGATGAGAAATTTTTTAAAGGAAGATAAAAAGCTTTCATTAAATTCCAGGTCATCCTTAACAGATATTCAAGGACTGTTGAGGTCACCATGTGAAGAAAATTAATCTCTAATTCGTGGTTTATTTTTGACACAGAAACTCTAAAAACATTCGACCTTTTCTCGTGTCCCCTACAGCTTCACCCTAGTTGGTTTATTTATGGTGTGCGGACCGAATAAAGTATAATAAACTGTTTTTATTCGTCTCACGAGCACCTTAAACATCGAAGCCTTTTTTTTACACTTTATTTTTATAGGTCAACTAAACTTCTACTGCAAATATTTGAAGCTTAATCACCCTTAAATACTCGAGTTTCATTTAAGAAAATATTTGGTTTCAAGCAATCCAAATTTATTATCTTGTGTTTTACTCGATTTGTTACGTTATTTTATGCGGATCCTGACAAATAAATATATACATATTTGAGTTAAGGTGTATTTTAAATTAAGCACCATCCCAACATGAGTAAATTTTAATCATATTCCACGTACTAGTTTTCAAACCATGTAAAATTTCTTAAAAATAATCTTATTAAAAAAATCATGAACATAAAAATTTCTAACTCCATATATAACACATTTTTTATATTTAAATTCAAAAAATATATGAATTTTAATTAATTTGAAAACTTCATATGGGAAATTCTGTTTATTATATTTCATAATCCGATGAATCTATATTAATAAAATGAAGAGTTTTTGTATCTGTTATGAGTGTTTCGTGATATCTACCGCAAGCAGAGTTCTGAATTTCAAATATTTTTAGCCCCTGTGCACGAACATGTGCACCTTGAAGCCAGTATTTTGAAATTTTGATTATAATATTTTAAATTAATTAAAAACTGAAAAATTGAAGAAATATTATCGCCACGTGAAATCTTTAATTAATTTAATACAATTTGTAATGTAGTGTTGTAGTCATGGAAGTTTGTTTGCATGGCAAGTAAACAAGAGATTGGTATCTACCAAAAACTCTTCTTCTCATGTCGCCATGATTTTATTGTTAACTGTTATGATTTATTTCTAATCAATAGCTTTTGTTTATAACAATTTTTTTTACCTGTAAACCGTTTAACCTTTTTACACGGTTCACAACTTTTAAACCTTTTTAATCTAAAATGTTTTAAACGGTTTACAACTTTTAAACCTTTTTAATATAAAATGTTTTAAACGGTTTACAACTTTTAAACCTTTTTAATATAAAATGTTTTAAACGGTTCACAACTTTTAAACCTTTTTAATCTAAAATGTTTTAAACAATTTACAACTTTTAAACCTTTTTAATATAAAATGTTTTAAACGGTTTACAACTTTTAAACCTTTTTAATATAAAATGTTTTAAACGGTTTACAACTTTTGAACCTTTTTAATCTAAAATGTTTTAAACTGTTAACAACTTGAAAACTTTTTACTCTAAAATATTTCTCTGAGGCTAATACGGGTAATTAATGTAAAAAGGGATAAAAAGGGCAAAAAGGCAAACAATAGTAAAATTTTTAAATATAGTATTGCTGGGCAATAAGAGCAAAAGAGGAAAAAAATGGTTAATATGTCCTAAAATGACAAATTTCAAAACTGTCGACAAGAGAACATTTCAGCAGAAATGGTAAAAAGGGCAAAAAGTAAATCATATAAAAATAAAAAAGGTACAAAGATTAAAAGGGATAAAAGAAAAAAAGGGTAAAAATGTAAAGCCACAAAAGAGACAAAAGGGAAAAACAGTTTAAATATGTTCACGGGGTAAAAAGCGTAATAGGGGTAGAAA
The DNA here is from genome assembly GCA_902155825.1 of Timema genevievae. Lineage (NCBI taxonomy): Eukaryota > Metazoa > Arthropoda > Insecta > Phasmatodea > Timematidae > Timema > Timema genevievae. Next base: position 373,082 of record CABFWO010000147.1, on the reverse strand, counting down.
GTGTAAAGAGGGTAAATAGGACAATAAGGGCAAAAAAGTATTACTTTAGAGTATAACGGCTAAAAAGGTGTAAAATGGGCGAAATAGTTATAATGGGTAAAAAGCGTAAACGGGGTAGAAAGGTTAAATGGGGTGAATACGGTAAAAAATGCTAAAATACTTTAGAATATACTTAAATAAAACCCTTTAAGAACAAATTATTTATGCCGTAACATTCTTCCTTCGTTTTTATTAGCACCAACAGGCAAGAGTTTATTGTGTATAGAGGTCATAGCTTGATCTTCAAAAGAAATGTCAGCTTTTAAAACATGTTCAGATTATTTTTATATTTTTACATTGTGTATTAGTCAACCTATTTTTGCGTTTTGTATTACAATTTAAACCAATAAGGATTAATATTAAAACTTAATTTAAGATTTAGTTACTATTCCATGTAAAATGAAAAAAAAAATTGTGTTAAAAAAATAAAAAACTTTGCTTGGATTGCAATCGTAAAACCCCCATTTTTATTTAAATTTCGTGCAAGTCTTATAGTTTAGATACAGTTATAATTTGATAGTGCCTGTTTTCATACAGATTGAGTATTATTTTACGCAAGTATTTAACATTATTTTCAGTTATGAGATAATAATTCAGTTTTTGCCTCTTTTATTATAGATTTATAATCGTTTGTCCCCAAGAGATAAATTTGATAAACGGAAAAATTATATGTTTTAGAATTATCTATGTTGACCAGTGTTAAAACGCTGTGAAAAAATGAGTAGCTATAATATGACTCTGGAAAGGAACATACAGAAAAAACAAATTTATTTGCGGTTAAAATTAGTCACATTTTACTTTCTTGGTAATTTTTGGGCGAGGGGAAGGGGACTGATATTGTCTATGAAAAGTGACAGTTGAAGATCACATTACCTTACATATACATATATAAAAACTTGTTTAATAATTTGTGTTATTGTCAAAAAAGTTTCTTCCTATCTAAATCGAACTGTAGTAGTAAGCATTAAAATTTAAATTCTTTGTGATTATGATTTAGCTGGTAGTTCTATTAACAATAAAACTCACTCTGTTCATGTTCTTATCGGCACCTCTTCCGGCCCCGTGGTGTAGTAGGCAATGAACTTGGCTATGAGCCTAGAAATCTCAGGTTCAATTCCCGGCTGGTACTGTGGGTATTTTTTTATCTTAAGAGGAATTATCCCAACGGTCATCAGGGGTTGGTAAACTAGGTTTGATTTAGGTTTAGGACTCACACCTTCATATTCATTATCTTCACATCATCTCATTGCTGGTATATGTATACAACTTCCATAGGTGTACCCTGGGCAATACTCTGTGCCACCACAGTGGCTAATAGTTTAAAGTCAGTAATGCCATATGCAATCTAAGAATTTCTTCTTCGAATCGAAGTTGATATATTTTCTTTGTCATCAAGCTAGTTAGAAAACAAATTATACTATATATTAAATAGTGGCCTACATTATATTCATAGACAATAATTTTTAATCTCGTGACTTACGAAGTTAATCACACAATATATGTCAAAATTTAAATAAATACACCGTCGGTATTTGAACGACGGTTTAGAATAAAATTATAAATTCAAACATTAGAGATTCGATATTAAAAAAAACCACCTTTTGAGCCACTACCATATTGAAACGGATGGCCGGATTTAAAAATTATGTACTATACAGTGTACCAGGTTACCAGATGTACCAGGTTCAAAGACTGTCCCTGCCAGATTTAGTTGAAATTTATTGTGCGAAAAAGATCCGAAAAAAACAGGTGGACGTTTGATAGACATACAAAATGCCAAATTAGCGTATAGCTTGAACGGCTAATAAGACTTGGTGCTAAATATTATAATTATAATAATAATTATAATAATAATAATTATTATTAAAATGCCAAATAGCCAGGTTAAACAAACCACCTCGCTTCTCTTTGTCAAAAACTAGACAAATACATTTTGCTCTTATTTCGTTGCTCCTGGGAAAAATCTAAAAAAAATACCCTCATATAATCAATCTTGGACAGCCCTTGAAGGCTTCACGGGCAGATGTTGAAGCGTATCGATGTGACAGGGGGGTCCATCCCTGTTCAACCAAATATACCTCAAATATCAGAGGAATAATCGTGATTAATAACTGTGATATTGGTAATAATCGTGATTAATAACTTTGATATCGTGCACGCCACAATTCAAAGCTTCAAGTCCTAAGGGGATTTTGCTGTTTCACAACGCTAATGGCAATAATTAGCCACTGAACCGAATACGATTTTTTATTTTTGCATTTATCCATATGTTTTTAACGAGTAGCTTCGAAGCATGGCGTATAAAGTATATTTTACAATTCCGTACGTATCATAACACAGAGGTCACTGCAATAATTTTTCATTTCGAATTGTGGTATTTGCTATTTATGTCTCCTTTACCCTCCTCTAAAATTAACTACGCCGAAATACATTACAAATGGTTATTAAAGATGTCTAGTCCTTGTTAATTAGCTAAACTAATATAATATAAGATACTATTTATACTTAGGTTTCATTAAATTTTACTAAGAGCTGATTTTCTGTGACGAATCAGTGACTATAGTGGTTGACCATAAGTTTGTGTGGACCCTGTTTCGATTCCGGGAGAGACCGATATATTATTAAGGCTGGTCTTTCTATGTAGGCCTTAATTAAGAAATTTAGGTTAATTAGGGCTAGAGCTGTTTATGTAGTATGAGTCGTAAGTGGGGTTATCTTTCAATTAAATTAAATATAATTTTACCCGCCTCGGTGGCGTAGTTGGCTAACGCGCTAGTCGTGTTGAGCTCGACCACCGAGGACGGGGAGATCGAGGTTCGAATCTCGGTCGGGTGAACTGGGGGTGGTTTTTCCTCAATGGTTTTCCACTCTCCCTCCACGCAAATGCGGGTTCACTTCCTCTAAATTCAACCCTCCCAATTCCTAATACATTAGCGTAATTAGTACTTAAGCGTATAACCCGAACGGGTAGTAAGACGCGGTGCTAAATATTATTAAATATAATTTAAAAGTAAACTTTGATACGGGAATCAAACTAAGAACCTCTGGCTTAGCGTGCCATTGATCTAACACCGAATTATCCAGGAATCATCCCGTCCGTAGAGATGAAAATTTTCAATCGGAAATTTTTCCTTAATAGGGGATTGCTGCCAACTGTGTAGCAGAAGGGGCTTGGTTTTGTGTGTGGGGGAGAGGGGGGCGGGGTGAGAGTGGTTGCCTAGAGACTATCAGATATTGTGTTGTGTAACGATGGGGAGAATGGATAAAATGTGTTAGCATTAACTAACTCAAAACAGATAGAGATTAACATGTTTCGGTGAAAATGTTCAGATGATTTAATCGCAAAGAAATAGGATGTATACGGACTTAGAGATTATAGTATTGAAATAATAAAATATTGCAGATCTGAGGTTAGTTTTTTTGCACCGGGATACACCTATATGCTAACGGTTTTAGAGATGAGGAAAGTTATATTTAAAGGAAGTGTACCCGCATTTGTGTGGAGAGAGTGTAAACCATTTTGTAAAAACTACCCTCTGTACACCTGACCAAGATTCGAACCTCAATCTCCCCGTCATCAGCCGTCTAGTCTACTGTGAGAGTAGCACCTTATACCATGTGGCCACCGAAGTAATTCCTGAGTTTACGGACAGATTCCACTACAAAGCGCCTTAGTCTATACGCGAGAGGGAGAAGAAATCTGAAATCTTTGTTATTGCTTTATTTTAACACATCTGATGATGTGGGTGGTGTTAACGTGCTCGGGATAAATTTAACTTGAGCTTTATCAACAGCCATTTAAATAGATAGAATTATTTTTCTAGTAAAAATAATTGAAATTTTTTTTAAAAAAAGGAAAATTTTCCATCTTGCATCTCTACTCGTGCTCATGGTAATTCTTCATGATTCCTGGAAAACTCAGTGGTGTATTGATTCGTTTAACCAAAGGTACCTGGTTCAATTCCCGTGTCCAGGTGTCATTTTTCAACTGTATTTATTTGAATTAAAATGTATTGAGTGATGATTGCATCTTTAACCTATTTTAATTAAACTCTCCGAACGGGTAGTAAGAAGCGCTGCTAAAAAAAAAAAAATTCTACCTACATGTAGGTTAAGTTAATTTTCAAAGCATCTTCTGATGTATTTTTCCCCTGCCGGGGTGGGAGGTGGGGAGGGCGGACTTGCATTTCTCTTTCTGTCTGAGTTATGCATTAGGGGGTAGTATCATAAAAGTAATTTGTAGCAAGCATTAAATAGTAAACTATTTTCAGAAATGTTAACATTTTTACTTTCTCTCTATCTTACAGGTAGAGAAAGTATTGTGATCGTCAAAAAAATCGAACTCGAGATTTTGATGAATTTTGACGTTTCATGACTTCCTGAATCCGAAAAAGTGGTTTTTGAATTTCTGTCTGTCTGTCTGTCTGTCTGTCTGTCTGTACCTCCAACTAGAGCCTAAACTATTTTACCGATTGAGCTGAAACTTGATATCTAGGGTTTTCATAGGGTTGCCCCGAGGGGTTTTTGGAATTGGATATCTACCCCTAAAATTAAGGGTAGTTTACTGAAGGGAAAAAAGAGAAAAAGTCGATTTTCTCAAAATCGGCTCTAACGATTTTGATTAAATTTCATTTATGAACATTAATAAATATTCCAAACAAAATGGCTACTCTCAATATTTCGGCAAAATGGCTTTAAGGGCTCCGGTCTGATGCGTAAATTAACATTTTTTATAATAGCTCCGAAACTATTTGAGATATGAAATTACTTAGCATTACAAATATGTATATATATTTATAATACAGATATTTTATCCGAAACATATTTTTATAAAATCAATAACTTTCAATCTATACGCAATTATATAATTTTTTTAACTTTTTGGACATTAAAGTTTAAGTATTGCGACCGTAAAAAAAACTAACCTGAAATGTTGATGGATGTCGACGTCTCATGACCCCCCGAACCCTAAAAAATAGTCTTTGCAATGCCGTCTGTCTGTGTGTCTATAAAAACTTAAAATTAAGGGTAGTTTACTGAAGGGCGAAAAGAGAAAAATTTGGTTTTCTCAAAATCTGCTCAAACGATTTTGATTAAAATTCGTATCTAGGCGTTGATTAAGATTATAAATAAACTGGCTATTTTCATTTTCCTATGAAAATGATTTTTAGGGTACTTTACAGAAGCGTTAATTTCCGTATCTCCACAACTATTTGAGAAACTAAACAACTTATCATTGCAAAATTGTAGGACTATTAGAAATAAAAAACTTTTATTTGACATATATTTTTATAAAAGCAACAGTTTCTGAGATATTTGCAAATATATTAATACAATTTTGTGAGCTTTAGTTGTAAACATATACTACTTAAGTCTTAACGCAATAATTCTCCAATGCCATAGAGTAATTAAATATAAGTATCTAAAAAAGTATGTTATTTTTCCTTAAATCTCTTAGGAGAAATGTTTGCATAGCAATGATCTATCTCCATTTTAGACTCAATAGTCAATATTTACATTTTTTATTGGTCAAAATGTATAAATGAATAATTAAATATCAATGCGATGACTTGAAGATCTGCAACACCTTATAAAATGTTAAAATTTTAACCAGAAATCGAAATTTTAATACGAAGTATTGACCCTTGTGGAAGACATTAAACTGTTTGAAATGTTCTTAGGTGGACAAAGATGCGCCTCTTTTCTCATTGATTCTATATCATTGTATATTATTTTATGCGTGTTCTTATGTGGAGTGGTGATGATACAATGTACATTATTCCGTTCAGAAATCTTATGAGTTTATAGAAAGAGAGAGAAAGTCTGTGCGGTGCGCCGTACCATTTATTTTCAAAATATCTTAATGTATTAAAAAAGCTATATGAATCAATAATATTTTGGTCTTTTAACCCAAAATAATTTTATATAATTAGTTAAAAATAATTTTTGGTGTTTTAATCAGGTACCTTCGTGATATGTTTAGGTTAGTCCGATATCGTATAAATATTGCTATAAAACAGCGCAGTCTTAATTTATGACTATTGTTTTAAAATCAATGTCTTAGTAACTATTTGTAGGCTACAACTGATATGTAGATATTAATATAATGTAAACATTTTTTAAATAAAAAATTACAATAATATGAATTATTCCATGGGGTGATGTAGTTAAACTTAGTTTCAAAATTTACTGACATAAATGGTTTCCTAATTTTGTCACAGACTCACATCATCTAGATAATCTAATACTTTATCAGTGCATTCACTCGCAATGGTGATCACTATGTGGAGTAAGGCATCAGTATCGATTTGAGGGCTTTGAAGGTGATGGTTCTGGGTTTGAATCTAAGATGGATGTAGTAAGATATTTGTGATAAAGGATTTTCCACACTCCCTTTCTCTCAACACAAATGTGGGTACATTTCCTCCACCCTCCATCTTTAACCAGTAGTGTAAGTATGCCAATAGTTATTACAGATAGTAAGGTGAAGAGCACTGGAAGAAGTGTACATTTTACCTTCCTATCCTTAACCTATTAGTGTAGTTAAATGCAAATAGCCTGGATGGATAGTAAGCGGTGAGGGTGTGATGTGAGTTAGAGGGGGGAGATTGGGTTGGAGAATGGAAAGAACAGGGGAGGTATTGCATCACCCCTCATCCTCCAAAATAAATGTATAAAGCATTGTCACAATTGTATGCTTATTTGGCAGCTATATTGGCGAGAGTTTGATTGAAAACGATTACTTATTACTTTGAACAGATTTCGTAGATCCTGTTTTAATGCTCTCAGGATTCAATAATTTCCCTCTTGTGTGATTTGTGAAATTAAATATATTTTATATGTTTATTCAAACACTTATCTTCTAATAAATACATGCGTTTCAATTTGTATCACTTCAAGATGTTTACACCCTCCTCTACCTGTGCCATTAAGTATGTACAGTCCACTTTGGTGGCCACATGGCTTAAGGCATCACTCTCGCAATAGAATGGACTTCCAATTGGAGGGTGGGGGAGATTGGGGTTGTATTTCTGGTTGGGTGTACTGAGGGTATTATTTCCTAAATTGTTTTCCATCCTCCATCCACGTGAATGTGATTACACTTCCTCTAAATTCAACCTTACTCATCCCTAACCCATTAGCGTACATATGCGTATAACCTAAAAAAGAAGAAAAATAGTGTAAGTTGCGTATATCTTGAACGGGGGCAGCAAGATTCCTTGGAAAATAAATAAATAAATTTAATGTTATGTTTTGGCCGTGAGTTAGGGGGTAAAGGAACACGTTTAAACCAACTATCAGAAAATTACCATAAAAATCACCTCCAAAAATATCCTAAAAGTAGCTAATTTTTAAAAAAATGTGTGAAATAAGGACATATCGAATACAAACATCATTAACTATCTTTAAGATGCATTGATTATCATTACGTTTTTATTATACTTGGTTTCTTCTAAATATCTTTAATAGTTCTTTAGTAGTGTCAGTCTTAAGGTTTTCCATTCACATTTTCTTCTTTACATGGTAGCCTTGAAAGGGATTTTAGGCAGTTCTTTTTTCAGATCGAGATATGAAGTGAATATGTAAATACAGCGAAATCTGGAGGCTATTGGAGCCTCATAGAAAAGGGACATGTTCCACATTCTAAAATGTCCACATCCCAATATTACATTCTTATATCTTTAGGTATTGGAAATATTCCGTTGTGAAATATTCAGCTATGATCTGCAGCCGGCTTTGGTTTCAACACACACATGTTAGCACGAAATGTCGCCAACATTTTGGCCCTATCTGTAATGGTTTGCTACACCACATTTGAAATGGATGCCATTTTTGAATAAAACAGAACGAGGTAAACAAAATATATATCTTGTAATACCTTGTAATAGAAATACGTTAAACAGATTAGTTTAAGGTGGGAGTGTAGGGGACAATAGATAAGTGTTTTTGCAGTTTTTATATCAAAACAGTTCTTAGGTAAAAGTAGATAACATATTTTTTCAGTAGAAACATAGTTTAATTTTCTTCACATGTTGATATCAACATTTCTTGAATATTTCTTAAGGGTGTCCTGGAATTTTAATTTAGCACCGCGTCTTACTACACGTTCGGTTTATACTACCTCCAGTTCACCAGAGGGAGATTCGAACCTTGATCCCCCCGTCCTCAGCAGTCTAGCTCAACAAGAAACTAGCTCGTTAGCTAACTACGCCACCGAGGTGGTTTCCTTGAATTTGATGACAACTTTTTTCTCTTCAATTAAAAAGCTTTTCGTGCCGCTAGGATCTTTACAAATATTCAAGAACTATTAATACCACCATGTGAAAAAAAAAATTTGTACTGGAACAATATTTTATTTATTTTGGCCAAAAAAAATTTTGCTATAAAAACTGCGAACACACTGGCCTTAACTCGTCTTCCCTACAATCTCCCCTTACTAAGGGGGGAAAGAAAACGAATTAGGTTCATATTTTAACGATTTTAATAGCAAAAGAAACCTACTGGCTAAAAAAATAATAAAAGATCACTTCAGTAGACACGTTAATTTTAATATTATCAACATAATATCACCAGTTCTAAAATATTTGTCACTGTCATCGCTTAATTCAAACGTACATTTATATCTTAGTTAAAAATGTTTCTTATCAAATGCTACCATTCTAATGACAATTATTCAATTATCTGTTGATATAACTATGTGCAAAAAATAAACGTAATTTATTTAACTACTCAATTACTTACTTTAGGGTTGGTTGTACAAACATCATATTGATTCTTCAACCACAGGATTACCAATCAGCTTGATCCTACTTCAAGAGAAGTTTGTGTTTGAACACAGTTTATTAGGGGTCAAAATCTAAAATTACTCGACCATAGATTTAATCAAATAATCAAGTAAAACAAACATGGCAACAATGTAAAAAGCACTCTATTTGAAAAATATGAGTGTTATATGACCTATATTTACAGGCTGCCTGATATCTATATATTCATTTTAATAAATTACAATATCGGGCACGTTCCTTAATAAAAAAGTGTATACATAATTTTTAGTGATATTATTAAATATACACAATAAAATGTACTCAATATAAACCTAATCTCAATTTTTATTTCTCTTAGATTAAATAAAATCTAATTTCTTTCCTTTTGCTGATTTGGAGCTCAACCATTCTCTACAATTTCACTGTATGGTTAAAAACACTTCATCTTAAGACCCCATAATCGACACTACGATATTTAAAATAAGTCACTTAAAATAAATACAAAACACACATTACTTTTATTAATCACGTGATGCAAACACTTATTGAGTTATTAAAAGCTATAGTTAATATTTCCCATCAAACAGTGGACGAGAGATAATTGGCTGGTCAAATTGACCAGATATTTGATCTACAATCGCCTCCTCATTGTTATTAGTTAAAATTAAAAAGATGTTTGAAACACTAATTGGAAGTTATATGCACAAGCTCTTACCTACCCCGTAAGGGAATGGCGTTATTAGATATGTACGTATGTAGTTCGTTGATAATCTGAAAAAATACCGACCATAGTTCACATTCCCTTCCACCCCACCGAAACGAGAAAAAAATAAAAGCTAATACAATCTCGATAAAAAAATTAGGTGTGCGTATGTATGAATACTCCCACATTATATATCGTTAGTATTATATGCATTTAGAATTTTCTAGTTTTTTAATATTAACTTTAAATGTTACATTGAAACTCCTTTTTCGATAATTTTAGCAACAATAATTTTCTAGGGTATTTACTACACAATTTAATTATATGTAAAGTAATTTATAGATTTTAGTTTATAAATAAAGTATCCGTTATTAAGTAACAAACCGTAGGAATCTAAAGTATCCCTAAAGGTATATATAGAAAGCAACGCCTAGGAGACAAAATACTCGATAAAAACTTCCAAGTTAAGAAAAAAAATTCCATATGGCTGTGGATTACAGATATATTGACTACAACACTTACTACTCCATTTCTTAGAGGTATCTTTTCTTATATAAAAAAATACACTTGACTTCAGTCTCGAACCAACCTCCTACCACCCAACTCTCCTCACCCCACTCCTAATCTCCAACCTTTTAAGTCTTTTTTTTCCCCATCCATTCCTCTCCTTCTCCGTTTGCCTACTGTAAGTCTTACAGCCTCACATACATTATCGGCCTCATGACTCCTCTATTTCCTGTGCAGAACTACTTCTTATTCCATCGTATCAAGGCGCCTCTTTAAGAGTCCCAAGTCGTTCCAAACAGTGGTGCCCAAATATTTGGTGGGTGGAAGACGAACTGGGCGTGGTTGGCCAAACATGTTTGGTACTTTAATAAGCACACACATTAAAATTATTTTAAAAAAAATCTAACATTTTACTATCCTACTTTTACCATTAAACACTCAAAAAGTAAGAAATAAGATCAATTTTTGGTTAGAATATCATGACAAATTTTGTAGCTATGTTTCAAATAACTGAGGTGGCATGAGAAAATATATATGTAAAAGGATATATATAATATAGGCCCAAATATATAGATATATACATATATACACATATACACATATAAATAATAAATAACATATATATACATATGTAGTTTGTTATGGCAGATCTTGTTCATTTTTTTAATCTTATTTTTTTTTCTCGTTACCTTCTCTTTTGTCCTTTGCTTTTTAGCCATAGTTTAGGTTGTAGAGGAATAATACCTGGCTAGGAACCATCTTCCCATGTAGCCCTTCACTACCCTAAAATGTACAAAACGTCACTCTTACAATAGAATGGACTGACCACGGCGGGGATATTGGGCCTCGAATACGTTTGGGTGTACTAAGGTTGGTTTTTCCTAAATATTTTTCTACTCTCCCTCCACAAAAATGTGGGTACACTGCCTATAAAATAAAACTTTATAATCCCTGACACACTAATTAATTAGTTGCGAGGCATCTAGCCCGGACTGGTAGTAAGACGTGGTGCTAAGAAATATAATTACTCATTAACAACAAATGGTACTGTTGGAGGTGACGTAGAGACGCATGTAGCATTTAGTTATCTTTCTTATGTAGAGTTTGTGCTTAGAAATCCAGCCGCATACCCTGAAAGTTGTTTTTACACATGTGATTAGATTTCCACATGTGATTTATATCTGTAGCTTTTCTAACCTCTCAACACGCTAATACAGGTTCACCTCCTCCAAAATGCCCTAAACATTTTCACCCCTTAATTTAAACCGTTAAAAACTTTAGTGATAGCCCTCCTCGGTGACCGCGTGGTCTAACGCGCTACTCTCGTAGGGGACTAGACTGCCAATGACGAGGAGATTGAGGTTCGAATCTTGGTTGAGTGTACTGAGGGTGGTTTTTTTGAAAATGGTTTTCCACTCTCCCTCCACACAAATTATGGGTACACTTCCTATGAATATAACATTCCTAATTTCTAAAACCACTAGCATAATTAGTTCATAAGCGTACAACACGAATGAATAGTAACTAGTAAGACGCGGTGATAAGAAAAAAAAAAGTCAAATGGGACACATGTTTGATTAAACTTTTTAAATTGTTTTTGTGTGTCCTACCCCCCCTTCCCCCTGCTGTAGTGGGTTCCACATGTTACAGTACAACATGTATATATAGGCCTGCATGAATGGCTAGAAAAGCCACTTTTAGCACAGGGGGATTTGAGTTTGGTCAACCATGTTTCAAAAGCTATTTCTCGAAACCAAGCTATCTCTATCTCTTCCCGCACACAGTTTCAAATGACGATACCCTTCCCCTTTATCGCTGTGTTAGGACTGCCCCAAAAACGTTTATCTTATCATTCGCGCCCCGGGCTGACCCATTCTAAAATAGGAACTAAATTGGATCATTCGGATAAGCTGAGGTTTTAAGCAACTACAGTTAAGGATTTATTAGCTACGGTAGTTTTAGATTTCAGAAATATTACCCTTTACACTCTAAAACGATAAGTAATCGGTGACCTGATTTGTTGATCGCATCGTTTAAGGCAGTGTTCCACAAACTTTTTAAGTTCACGGCACACTTGACAAGCCTAATTTTTTTTTTTTGCGATACATTGTATTGTCTAGTTAGGTACGTGCCATGGCAGCATTAAATGGATTACTCACCCAGTCCAACGTCTTAAATCAGAGTTAACAAAGTATTATTATAAGGTATTCTATCTTACGACAGGTCCATTCCGTCAGTGAATTTAGACCACCAATGCTCCCTGTCCGTTTCGTCATTCATCAGCTCCCAGAATTTTCTTCTTTCCTTCAAGTCATCTAGTATTTGAATACTCCTTCTACCTAAGCTCCTCTTTTCCTCAACCTTGCCTTCTATGACGTCACGCAGAGGACAGTTCTTCCTAATGATATGTCCGATCCAGTTGGTTTTACACCGAAGAATCACATCCAAAATAGTTATCTTCTCACCCACTCTTCTTATGGCTTATTCATTTGTCACCCTGTCTGTCTAGCAAAGTATAGACTAATATTTTCCTGAAGTAGCTTCAAATGTTCCAATATTTAAAGGTTGAAGTTCTTTTTCTGTGCCCGCTTTTTTTTAACATTTGGAAACATTTCGTTAAAACCATTAGTAATTTGGGTAGACTATAACGCTAGCTTCACACGGAAGCTTTTGATTTTGTACAGCTGTATTAAAAATATTATTAATTACGAGAAAGTAAGAAATGCGAGCGACGCACGACTGTCTCTCATACCAACGTCATTCGTGTTCTTATTGAACAACTTCGCTTGACGCTCTGTGCTGTGGCTGAACGGCACATCTAACTACTAATGATGGATCAATTGAGGCTTGAGCTGCGGTCGGCTGTAATGGGGATTTATTTTGCCATGTAGTTTTTCACTTTCCCTTCATGCAAATGATGATACGTTATCTCCAAATTAAAACCTTCTTCCCTAACATTTTAGCGTAATGAATGCATGTGCGTTCTTCCTGAAAGGGTAGTAATAAATCAGTTTTAAAACGAAATAAAAAATAATCGATTACATTAATAGCGTTCATCATAGCAGGCCCAATTCAACTCTCGGCTCGCATCTTCCTTTATATGCGTGCGCGCGTGCGAGGTATGGGAGTAAAAGGGAAAAGAAAATACCTACTACTTGACGGAAATGTGTGCAGTACAGTCGTATTTGAATGATAGCTCAAAATCCTCCGCGGTGACGATGGGGGACAAAGTGACCAAGTTTCTTGTTAATAACTACAGTATGTTCCTATTAAGACATAATAAAGATTTGCGCACAATGCTTAGCTGTGAAGCCATACGAAAAAGGTCAAAAATGGCCTTTTAAATGCAGCATCTACCCAAACATTGTTTAATATTTCAACAATTTTCAGTATTAGGACCTTCTATTAACACTTTATCTCCATTAGGTTATGTTTAGAAATGATCCACGTGCAATAGTGTTGGTGTAAATTTACAATTTCTAGAGGACTGTATCACAAAGTTGATTGGCATATGATGAACGCTCTTAAAGATGTTCTTTTAAAAATTAAAACTTAATTAATAGCTTTTAGCAAGTCATAGCGGCTCTTTTATACATTAAAACTTAATTAATGCCTTTCAGCTAGTCATAGCGGCTTATCCAGTGACGTGTTATGAATTGTTGCTAAGTTAAGCAGAGTTACAGTAATTTAAATTCATAAAATATTTAATAAAAGATTTGAGGGCGTCTTTAATGAAAGATGTATTCTTTCAAATTTGTTTCAAAGTTTGTACTATATACGTCTGAAAGGATGCGTTAACAGCTTTCTGAAATAAGAAACTAAATTTAAGACACGGAATAGTATAAATAATATCTACGAACTGTCCAAGAAACTTTTAAATCAAACGTTGCACACAAAAAGTTGATTCATTAGTTACTGTTAGTAAGATAAACACACTTTAGAAATTAAGCTATAAGTTCATGCTGTAAAATATTTTGCTAATACTGTACAATTAAATTTTTTTAACTGCTTCTTGTGTTTAAAATGTCACCATATATATCAAGTAGCTTTGAATAATTGTATCATCGTTTGACAAACTGGGATTATTCAGGGGTCTTCCACCAGCGGATCGTGGTAACAGTTTTTGTGGCCCACCGGCTCATGAAAAATATAAAATTATTTCAAAAGATTTTCAACTAATAAAATAAATACGTATTTTACGTTATTTTATCTCTTTGTGCGAAGAAAAATATCTTGTTTTTATACAGATGTACTTTGAACCAGCAACTGATAACTCTTAGTAGGCAAAAAATTCGTGCTACCTCCTGCTATAAAAAATAAAAAAAATAGAAGAAACCCCCAGAGAATATACTTCACAAGAAATACTAATCCATATTGTGAGTATAAGTGTATAANAGACAAGATAAATTGCGCTACCTCCTGCTTTGACAAATCTAAAAATAGGACAAAACAAAAGAGAACATACTTCATGAGAAATCCTAGCCTATAGTGTGAGTGTAGGTGTATAAGAAAGAGCTAATACGAATATTTTAATATTTATTCAATCCCAATATTACAGATACAATATTGCAACCTGTGAACCAACAAAAGACAAAAACTTTGGCTCTTGGACATAAAAAGTTTGAAGACCACTGCAGTTTATATAATATATTATGACATGCATTAATTTATCGAAACTGTGCCTTTCCTATCTGTCATTTGATATTGGGTGCTATCGATATAGAGTGGCCACCTCCTCTATTATATAAGCAATGCATTCTACTTCAGAATTGAATACAAATTGCATTCTCATTTGTTTGGAAAATGAGCGGACAATGGAAATTGGATGCTATCCAAAAACTTTGTATTCCTATTTGATAGAGAGAGAGAGAAAAAAGCATCCACTCTCTTTTAAAACGATTTTCTATATAAAAGAATATTTCTAAACGGCACCAACCGAACATGCGGTCCGCGCGATGTAAACACTGGCCAGTGTTTGGATGTCAAAAGCACTGGCCTGGCTAATTACTGTAAAACAAGCATTATTTCATTCCTATCCTATCATAGGTCGGCACAGGGTGACACGGTATCACCGCCACTTTATTGGGGGGATGAAATTGACAAAAACACTAGGTGTGTTCAAAATAACATAAAAAAAAAACCAGCAGCCGCTACCACTTTTGAAGAAGTGTTGAAAGCGAATGCAAGCAATTACCATTTGTGGCCTACTTGAATGAGTGACTGCAATTGGTTGCTTGGGGGATAGGGGGGAGGGGGATTAGGGAGGAAATGGTGCGGGGGAGCTTTCCCTAAACAACAGCGTGTTACTATAGTGGTTTTCACTTGAATGTTTTGAAATGAGAGGTTGCGGTGTTTCAACTGCGATGGCCATTCTATTGAACGCAATGTTAATTCAAAGGTAGGTAGATATTCACAAACTAATAATATAATAATGCCAGAGGAGGGGTGAATGTAAAGAAAATTCCGCTTGACGTAAATATCGCCATTTGAATTCTTCTACTCAATTTGTATTATCGCTGATGGAGGAATTTTTATCAGTGAGCTTAAGGTGCGGCCGAAGGGAGCGCAAGTATTTTTACAGTTTTTATAGAATTGAAATTGTTTGGCCAAAATAAATCAAATATTTCTCCAGTAGCAACATAGAGTTTAGTTTTCTGATCATGCTAATATCAACAGATCTTGAATATTTGTCAAGGGTGTATTGGAATTTTGTCAAAACTTTTTCTCTTTATTTAAATAGTTTTGACAAAATTCCAGGACACCCTTGACAGATATTCAAGATCTGTTGATATTAGCATGATCATAAAACTAAACTCTATGTTGCTACTGGAGAAATATTTGATTTATTTTGGACAAACAATTTCAATTCTATAAAAACTGTAAAAATACTTGCGCTCCTTTCTGCCGCACCTTAAGTTAAATTTTTAATTGACATGGTGTAATACCGGCACCAGCGGGGAGTCGTACAAAGGTTTCAGTCTTNGGGGGTTCGGAGGGGTGACGAGGTAACAGGAACTCTAATCACGGTCGAGTTGACTGATTCTGGTTATTCCTGAATAATTTCCTACTTCTCCTCCAACAATTGGTGTACCTTTACTTTAATTTAAATCTTACTCAGCCCAAGCTCATTAGAGTAATTAACATTTGTATAGGTTTAATGAGTAGTTAGACATAAAGAATGGACATTTTTTCCAAAAAATTGATTTAAATACAAATTTGTGAAAAAAAATTGTGCCCCTCACTAACCTAATTTTAAAATATTCTTTAAATAATGCCACCTAAACTTAAGTATAATTCCCTTAAACAGGTGTCATTTTACAAAATACATTTCAATTAATAATATGACTACAAGTTTTTTTGCATGGCGTTTTTCTACTTATCCAGACTATCCACATCTAAATGCTTTATTAGTGTAGGTATGAGAAAGGTAGAATTCAGAGGAAATGTGCCAGCATTTGCATATCTGGATAGTAGGAAACAACTGGGGAAAAACACCCTCTATACATCCAACTAAGATTCGAACTCAGAACTCCCGGTCATCAGCAAGTGAGACTAAAGGAAGTTAAAGTTTATTCCAATGTGGTTTCATAAGCTATTTTCTGGTGAATGTCACATGGATAGGTACTTTCCTTCTTTGCGTCAAACCCTGCAGTAGCCATCTACTAAGAAAATAGATCCGCTTTTTTGTTTGAATGGTTCAAGATACAGTATATTAGTACGCCTCAAGTGCAGCCCGATGCTAAATACAATATTACACCTACCTGTACCAGGATGAAATGGGTCAATTTCATAGTCAGACTTAGTACGCCTCAAGCGCGGCGCAATATCTAAATACAAGACGACACCTGACTATACCAGAATGGAATGGGCCAGTTTAATATTTGACACTGGCCCATTCCATTAGAGTTTAGGTAGGTGTCTTGTATTTAGGGTAGCGCCACACTTTAGGCGTACTAGGCCTGACTATGAAACTGGCCCTTAGCACGTGTCAAGTGCGGCGCTATACTAAATGAAAGATTACACTTACCTGTACCAGAATGTGAAACTGGCCTATTTCATTATAGCTTATGCAGGTTTCGTATTTAGTATAGCACAGCACTTGAGGTGTACTAAGTCTGACCATAAAACTGGACCTAGTGCATCACTCTCACAATACACTGAACCACCGTTGATGGGGAGATTGAGTTTCGAATCCCAGTTTGGTGTTTTGAGGGTAGGTGTTACTTAATGTTTTCCCTTCTATATTTACGCAAATGAGGATACATTTCCTCCACATATGCGTATAACTCAAATAGGTGGTAATATGAAGTGATAAAAAAATTATTATTATTTAATAGAAAGAATAAGGATAAAGATATATACATATATATACATATATATACATATATATATATATATGTATATATACATATATATACATATATATATATATATATTGCACAGTTAGCTGAAACTTTGTAAGCTACAAGCCGATTGGCGTGGTATTTACTTAAACAATTTTTCTAATATCTACTCCATAGATTAATTCGTTAGATGTGATAGTTATCAATCAACGTAGACTAATATCCAATGCCACTATCATGTTACATTGGATTGCCAGTAAAGGGAATAGGGGTTCGAATCACGTTCGTGTGTACTTCAGATGTTTTTTTTTTCTAAATGGTTTTCCAATATACCTCCACGCAAATGCTGTCACAGATCTTCTTAATTTCTGCCTTTGTCATCTCTATTCTGTTAGCTTAGTAAATGTATGCGTACTAACTGAAAGAGTACTAAGTCCCAAAGAGAAAAAAAAAGACTAGTAACAAAGATATAGTTTCTGAGTCAGCCTGTATCTGATTTAAAAAGAGCTTTTGACCCGGTCACTTGTTCATAGAATTCTCACCCCTCCTCAAACTGTGATGACATGTACCAGGGGGGATATTCTGATTACGCGCGATTTCGACATGATGGGGTTGTTCTTCTCATACGGTTAGATGGGGCCAGAAGAGTGAAGGGGAAGGGGGAATACTGGGGTGTAGTGCCAACATACTCACCCCCGCCCTCACCACCAACTCTCCTACTCACCCTTTTTTGTGTTTTAGCACGTAACCCACAAATAATCATTATTGTCCGGGAATAACGTGTTTAGTTGTGGAAGAGAGAAGGATATCCTATATCAGGGATGGCGAAACATTTCCAACCAGTGTGCAACTTAAGGATTATTATAATTTGACACTAATCTAGTGTGTCACTTAAGGACTAAGCTGAACTTTGAACTAATATAGTGTTCCGCCTCTTATTTTCGTTTTTTAATAAGTATTTAAAAATAAAAACTTTTTCTCATTACCGCATCTTACTAGTGTACCCGTGTGGATTATACGCCTACGCAATAATTACGCTAACGGTCTTAAAGATTAGGAAGGTGATATTTTAAAGGAAGTGTACTAGTATTTGTATGGAGGGAGAGTGTAAAACTATTTTACATAAACCACCCTCAGTACACCTGACCGAGATTCAAACCTCGATCTCCCCGCCATCGTTAGGCTAGTCTACTGCGAGAGTAGCGCCTTAGGCAACGCGGCCACCGAAGCGGGTCAAAGCTTGTTGACTATTATAAAATTTAATAAATAACTCAAATCAAATTGTAAATATTTTAATAATGCCTACGTCTTAAAGAAGGAGAATTTGTTGAATTTGTTGAATTGTTAAAGTGAGTGTCTTAGACAATATTAATTTCAATAACTTGAAGTAGTATCGCCGAACGTAACATCTTCAATGAAAAAAGAAAGGCAATACATTGATATATGCTAAAACCAGAAATTTAAATAATTTGTTCTACACTAGTTTGAAACATGTGGTTGTATTTTGCTATCCAAGATATTTATTATATTTCATTCAGGATTATTTGTCTTCAAAAGCACATGAAATGCACTTAAGTGTGAGCCAAGATGATTTATAACAGTTGAATTAACAAAGTTTATTGAGACATGACATTGAATGACATAGCAGTCAAAATATTATTGCTGCCAAAAAATTATACCAAGTTAGGAAAGTTTTATTTTAGTGTAATTTTTTTTAAATGTTGGCGCGCAGCGTGTAACCCAAAGTGTTCGCATTCCACCCAATATATAGATTTGCCATCTGCCATGACGCAACGAGCTTCGAGTTGACTATGCAAAAATAAATTCATAACTGTGCCATTTTGGGGCTTTTTTCCTTCATAGAACTAACCCTATTGTATTTAGTAAATTACTAAACATAACAAATTGTAGGCATAGTTTAATGTTGCTTTCATATTGCATAGTAATATTGACTTGGATCGTATAAAAAAATTACCTACAAAATCGGTTTCACCTAAAATAAGGCTTTTTACCTATCATGGAAATTAAAATCTCTAATGCACACTTTTTAATTTTTTTTACAATATTTTTAAAAAAACTACTAAGGCTCCATTTGAGTAGAGTTTTGTCTACACTTTTGGTGGGTTTAACTTTTGGTTAGGATCCATAAGCTAGTTCAAAAGGTATTTCGGAAGAAGGCACCAATATAACATAAACAAATTGGTTATTTCGACTTTTTTCACCAAGTCTTATTACCCATATGTTTAGGTGAGTTGCAGCCTAATCTTGAAATCGTGTACGAGTTGTGGCCCGGCTTTTTGAGAGACACGTATGAATTGCGACCCACTCACTTGAGAGAGAGGCATGAGTTGGGTCCACCTAATTAGCCGTAAGCTTTCTATCATGCTGTCTTAAATTCCAGATATAAACTATCATCGTCTCATGTCAATATCTCTTATAATATCCCAACTTCCCCGGTTCTTTTCATTAAATGGTTTTGGAAAAAAAGGTTAGGTTAGGTTAGGTTAGGTTAGGCCAACAGCCCGGTTCGCAATTCATACGTGTCTCTAAAAATGTGAGGCAGTAATTCAACTGTCTCTTTAGAGGTAAACAACTCATGCAGCTGCAACTCACTCACAGCCCTACCCATCTGGGTTTTCCCCATTTAGTTACAATAATGAAATAAATATGACTAAGATAGAGTTTAGAGTTTATGGACTCACATGTGTTGGTAGGAAGAATGAAAAATCACTAAGTACACCCGGCTGGTTTTCAAACCTCAACCTCAACATGATTATCACAATTTCTTTTCCTCGTCACATAGGAAATAAGCGAAACAAAACAGTAAGTCATACTCTATACCCTGTTTGGGTTGGAAGAACAGTATAGAAAACTAAATATTTTTTTGTTAAGATTTGATTTTATTGTTTGTGTTATTCTATAGGTATTGATAATATCTATAAAAAGTGACAGCTGCATATAACATGACTTGATGTGTCCATATATTCAAATTGTTTTAGTAACTTTAGTAATAAACATTTACTGTTCTATATTCTGAAAATTGAAAAATGACACCTGGACACGGGAATCGAACCCGAGACCTGTCCCGTCCCGTCCAGGTGTCATTTTTCAATTTTTAGAATATGATATCTAGTGGCGTAATTCCCTACTAATAAGCATAAATAATAGCTCTGGCTATTAATTCTTAATTTACTGTTCTTCCTACCAAAATCGTACAATAGTTCATTTTTACACACTGTGCTATTCAGAATTTGACCTACATGTTCAAAGCAGCGAACACATGTAACCACGAGCAGTTTTGTTACGTCTTGTAACATATCCGTCACTAAAATGACTGTCTTTTATCTCTTTGTACTCTGACAACGCTCATCTTTGTAGCTTTCGTTTTTTTTGCTATCTTTTTTTTTTCCCCTCCACTTTTAACGTCAACTGTTTTTATTAATCCACTTTCACAAACAGCTTAAAGTGTTTGTGTGTGAATTTAGTTGTTTTGAAATTATTTTTACAGATTCAATTACTTAAGCTTTGAAAATATAATGTATATAATAGGCCTTCCAGAAAATAGTATAGTATTCTTTGTTAATTTTGTTTTCTTTACACCCTTAAAGTAGGAAAATAATATAAAAATAATTATTTGTAGCAGGCCTACTTTTATTTGACTTTAGACACTTTTTTGTTGTTGAAATGTTATATGTTGATCCATATATATATATATTTTTGGAACAAAGTCTCACTACCCGTTTGGATTATATGTTTATGTACTTTACATCCATTACTGTGGCCTGGGTCAGTTTTTTTATTCAAGCCATATATTTTCCACTATCGGATTGCTAGGCCTGTCATAGCCTCATATGCCTTATAATCTAACATCCAGTCCCCGGCCATTAATTTATCAATGTGAAAGGGTAAACCCACATTTCACCAATGATTTGAACCTGGGACCCTTAGTTCAGTAGATAGACATGTTACCGACTGAGCTAAGGTATCGTATTCACTTATGCACTAACTACGTTAATTTTCTTAGGGTTTAGAAAGGTTATATTTATTTTTAGGAAGTGTACCCGCATTTGCATTGAAGGAGAGTGGAAAACTATTTGGGGAAAACCACCCTCAGTACACCTGGCCAAGATTCAAACCTTGATCTCTCCGTCATCGTCATTCTACTGTACTGTGTGAGTAGCGCCTTAGACCATGCGGCCACCGAAGTGGGTTATATGTTTATATTATTATTTTTTAAATAAATAACCAAGCATCTATTTCACTATTTATTTGGAAAAGAGTATTGTTAAAGAAGGTTGATCACATGAGTGTGTTTTGGCTAAGGCTGAGTTTATATTTATGCATAATGCATTAACTAATATCGAATAATATATAGCACATAGTTCGCAATAAGTTAAAATACATTATTTTCAATGATAGCGTTTATAATCGATACGTAGTAAATAGTACACAATGCACTAAGTTGATTTAACTTTAACTTCTTATACATAATGCATGGAGTGTAGTATAGCTAATCATTGACTTGGGACGTATCAGTGAATGAGAATGCTAAGAGAGACTATTAATAGCCAATTAAATACCAGAATACACAGCAAGCGGAAATTTGCTTCAATGTTTATGTTTGAAATGTCTTTTGGTAGCCATACTTGTTTGCTATTAACAAATGTTCTTTGTTTTAGAGTTAATGACTACGATTATATAAATAATTAAAACCCGCTTCAGTAACCACATG
The DNA here is from genome assembly GCA_902155825.1 of Timema genevievae. Lineage (NCBI taxonomy): Eukaryota > Metazoa > Arthropoda > Insecta > Phasmatodea > Timematidae > Timema > Timema genevievae. Next base: position 350,993 of record CABFWO010000147.1, on the reverse strand, counting down.
GTCTAAAGCGCTAATTTCGTGTTGCACTAGACTGCCGAAGATGGGGAGATTGGAGCTCGATTCCGGTCGGGTGCACCAAAGAGGTTTTTTCCTAAATGGTTTTCCAAGCTCCCTCCATGCAAATGTGGGTGCACTTCCTCTAAACTAAGCCTTCCTTATCCCTAAACCATTATTGTAACTAGTACATAGCCGTATAACCTGAACAGATAGTAAGACGCGATGCTAAAAAAAATATTGAAAAAAGGGTAAATGTTACATTTTTGTTTGTGTTACTGAGAGATAGTTCTACTAGAGTTTCCATAACAATAATAAAATCAAAACCAAATATAAATCAAATTTGATTTAATAGCACGGTCAAAACTTTGATTATGATAGTGTATCACGTTTTAAAAGCTATAATTTAACTAACGTAGTTTATCTAGTAAACTCTTTATTGAAGTATTATTAGAGGCTTTATCTATTAGTACAATAGTAACCTGACAGGTTTTTTTTAGCATTTTATCCACATACAGTTTTATTTGAAATGAGACGTGACCACCAGCTTGGAAACCACTGCCAAAAGAGGGTACAACATTATCGTTGGAGCCGATATCAGCACTCCTTTTGCCCCAGTACACAGGGTTGCAGACACGCTCGATCTGCAGGAGAAGTCGGTTCCTCTGCCGATATCCCAGCATGCAACGTCCCCGACCGACGAGCGTTTCATTAACGTCCGTCCATTGATTGCTTTGGGAGACAGGTTTTGTGGCTCTACGTCAATTTTGTGGCCTCCTGAGGGTACATTCTCAGGGTCGAGGAAACAGACTAGACTGCACGACGGCGGTGGCGGCTGTGGCTGCTGACCTATACACCTCTGCGGTGTTAACACAAGAGATTTTAACATAGGATTTAAATTATCAAACACAATTAATTAACTGTGAGCCTACCTTTGCGAATGGTGACTGAGAATACCTGGAGTGATGATATGATGACTGGAGCGTCACAATCTTGTTTCTTGAGCACTTATTAATTATTTTACACGAAAGAGTTTAATTGCTGTGTACCCTGATAGCTAAAAGACGCTCGAACAGTTTTTCTCGCTATTTTAAGAAAAAGCGCGGGATTAGCGAGCCCATAGCCATTAGAGGAGAAGGGTTAATGCAGTGCTGACACCTAGTGCTAATGAATATAACTGATTACACAAAGAAGAGAGCACAGCTGGCTCAGTAGATACATTCATAATAAACAATACCTGACAGCATTTCAAAAAGTGCTGGACAAAATGTGGTTCCTATATTTGTTCGATTAATTTTCATTATTAATATTAATTTTTTGGGAGGTGGGTGGGAGTGTCATGGAGATATGAAACGTCTTACTGGTAGTGGATCAGGTTGAAGTCTGATTCATCGTAGCATAAATCCTTCTTGAAGCAATTTAAAATATTTTAAATATATGATTGGTGTTTTAGGTGCTATTCAATATATACTATTACAATAAACCACTTGTCTAGACGTTGAAAGAAAATACAAAAATACTTTATAATTAATCCTTTTTAAGATATATTTTTTTAGCACTCCTTCTCCCCCCTTCCAGCCCCCAATATCACACACACATACACACACGAACAAACTCGGTTCAACCCTGCAATGGACGCTTCAGGGGGTACATAGTCTGAAGTCTTGACGAATTCCTTTCGAAAAATGGCTCTAGCACATTCACCGTATCTACGTAGACGATGGTGAACAGGCTTTGTGACCGTACTTGTGGCTACAAGGCAAAGACATCAGGTTTGATCGTGACAAGGATCCGGAGGTCCGAATCTTATCCGGGTGAGTGGTTTTCCAGCAAATTATTTCCTAATCAATACCCACATAAATGCGGATGCATCTCTACTTAATATCCTCTATGATCTCTTACCATCTATTAGGTCACTTATTGACCCTTGTGCTAAAACATTAAAACTAATAAAGACTTCGCCGATAGGAATTTGTCTGTGATACAGGATGTTATTTATTGTATTCATTTAAAATGAGGCTTGATGAATAAAATGATCATTTATTTGGGTAAATTAAAAAATATTACAAAAGTGAGCTAAGAAAATGGCTACACTAGAAAATAAGCTAATCTTCTTCAACTCCGTAGAACAAGCCAAAAAGTCATTATTTATTCACTTAGCCCTTTTCACAGGTAACTTCTGCAACAATTTCACACATTGTTGACCATGTATTATAAAGCACTCTATTAAGTGATAGGTTATTTTATTTTCCCTTTCTGACAGTAGTTTATTATTATTATTATTATTATTATTATTATTATCATCATCATCATCATCATTATTATCATTACATCAAAACTGCTTTCCTTCAGCGAAAAATAAAATCTTATACATTGATTATTTTACCAACTAGTTTTTTTAGCAACGCGTCTTCCTTTCGTATTATACGCCATGTACTAGTTACGCTAATGGCTACAGCGATAAGGAAGGCTATACATTTGAGGATGTATATCCGAATTTGCGTGGAGTGAGAGTGGAAAACCATTTTGGAAAAAACATCCTCAGTACACCCTCTAACCGAGATTCTAACCTAAATCTCCCCGTCATAGGCATTTCAAGAGTAGCGCCTTAGAGCATGTGGCCACCGAAGAGGGTATTATTTAGTTAATAAAATAAAGTTGAGACTTAACTAAAACATTTTTCACATCTTTAAAAACTAAATAAGTTTAAAGGAAAGTGTTAATTTAATAATGTTTGAGTAAGTGAAATATAACAATGAAATATCTCTGTATATTTGATCACACCATGTTTTATAGTGGATGATCATCTGGAACTGTAAATTGGTGTATGTTGAAAAGGTGAGATTTTGAGGTTAAGATTTATGGTTGTATTTTGGAACAATGGTACATTATTATTCAATTATTTTGAGCTTCTTCGTAGGTTTTCTTTGAATTGTTTAGTTAAAGTTCTAAATAACTCGTACGAATTTTCAAGGGGTGAGTTTGTAAATGTTTCAAATTTATATTTTAAGAGATTCATTAATAATTTTTAATATTTTAGAGATTCATTAATAATTTTAAATTTTCATACTATGTTCATATTAATTATCTCAAGAAAGTTTTTTTTTTTACAAAAAAGGTTAAAAGGTTCTGTGAAAGCCACTTATATAAAACCGGTGCGTAATATTTAAATTATACGTCTTTAGCCTTAATTTCGATATGAAGAGAGCTTATTTTTTAAATTAATTCTTTGAACACATCTTATTCATTTTTAATGACAAAATGAAAATATAAAAACCCAGATATCAATATATAATTACATTTAATATATTAAAGAAATAATTAGATTATATATAAATTTGAAAGTTAGGTTTTGGAAAAGAGCATAGAATGACAAGGGGATTAAATGAACACTTTTCCAATTTTTCTTAGCACCACGTCTTACAATGCATCTGGATTATACGCTTATGTACTAATTAAGATATTGGGCTTAGGAATTAGGGGGTTATATTTAGATTAAGTGTATCCAAATTTGCGTGGAGAAGGAGTGGAAAACCATTTTGGAAAAGCCACCCTCAGTACACCCAACCAAGATTCAATCTCCCCGTCATGGACAGTTTGGTCTACTGCGAGAGTAGCGCGCTACGCGGCCACCGAAGCGGGTTTTACCGATTTAAATAAATAATATATAAAAGAGGTTAAAAACTCTTGTTAGAAAACTTAGAATTAAAAAATAACTTGCGGTAGTTTGTGTTTTGTGTGTTTGTAAGGTCATAAATCAGGTTGTAGTTGGTCTCTGCTTCTTTCATAAAACATTATATAAAGCTGGTGGTGTTCTGGTAAAACATAAAAACAGCAGCGAGAATTTATTTCGTAGTAAAACACACACGTCCATAGAAACTCAGTTTCTCATCACTTTGAATTAAAAATGTATAAGATTCTCGAAATTGTCTTCAGAAGATGAGCTTACAAAGAGTTGGCGATAAAAGGGTTCATTAAATTGTAACGCGAACTATATAGCATATATCCAAATATGCTATTTTAAGATAATACTGTAGTTTTAAAAGGTATATATATATATATAAATAATATACTGCACATATTTAAGGTGACAATGTCTAAGCGTCTTAATAATAACCCATACAAAAAATAAGTACACTTTATCTTAAAAGTATCTACATTTATTTTTGCTGTTCTCACACATAGTATTATTAACTGGTACATATAGCCACGCGCTTAAATATTAAATATTTCGCTGAATTACAGATTCAGACCAAGCAAGAGTCATCAAGCAGTCGAGTACAAACAAAAACATGACTTCTTTTTAGTTTTTTTGTGTGACAGCGGCCTTATCTCTTATTCCAGTCTGAAAATATGTGAGGGCTCATTTAAGTGTCGAAGATCCATGGTCTCGGATTCATATCCACCTTAAGCAATCCTTTGCCACACAATTAATCCATTGGAATTGAAACGGCAGATAAAGTTCTGAATTAAAACACACTTTTATTTCTTAGTGTGAGTTTATACATATTACACTTTTGGGTTTCTGTTTAGTTTTTATCTCCTAAGAGGCCTATTTCCGATGTGAAGCCCTCGTTAAGGATTCTTGTGTCCCTCCAACCCCTTTTTTGGTGCTTTGTGGCTTATCGAGTAAGGTGTGTTATCAGAATCGGTGATCGCGTAGACTAAATGTCAGGCTCATCTCCAATAATAGGGAGGTCGGAGTTCAAATCGTGACAGGGTTTACTATGTGTGTTTTTCTTAAACGGTTCCCTTGCCATGAATGCGGTTACAATTCCGTTATATTCTACCTTTTCCATTCCTACTTTACTAACGCGATTAAAATACATTTAGTCAGAATAGGTAAAAATACACGATGTGGAAGTACAAATTAATAATATATTAAAAAAAATTATTGCGTCAGCTCACAATCGAGCTATATACTGACCCAGTAAAAAAGTAACTTCTCATCTGTCCTCATAAGGCTGAGTTGACCCCTTTCCATACACACTGATTCACAGAAAGATCTGGAAGAGCCGAGGCTCAAACCGAGGACCTTTGGATTTGTAGCCAGAAACTCTGACCACTAGACTACAAAGTGTATTGAAATGAAAGGAATTAATACTCTGCTGATTTTAGAACGCAATGTAAAACGAATAAAATTACGACATTAATGGCGAAGTTAATGTTTCCACCTTCTCTTATATATCAACAAAACTTAATATTAAATAATGCCTAATTCTTAAACTAAACAAATAAGTAAAGTAACAAGAAAAGGCATTAAACTTCTTCGATTATTCCTCGCGTGGACTTTACTGAGATGACCTGGGTATTTCTGGGTGCGTTATCTGATAGCACCCATCACATGTGTTTGCTCTATCCATCTTTTGTGGCAAGAAGGACTCGCAGCGAGTATGGAGGAGACCAGTGTCTAAGGAAGTCATTTGTATTGCAAGCCTTGTGTTTTTGGCTGCCTATCCGTCAAAGCGTTCGCTGGTGCCAGAGTGGGATGACTGGTATAACTGGCCCGCGGAACAACAACATACTATAGGCCAGTGGCGTATCGTGGCAAGGTTTGGGGGATACTTGGACCTGGGAAATGTTATCAACCATTAGACATTTTATTTGTCAATCACCATTGAACATTTTTTTTTAAAAAGTATGTGGTCTTTGAATCTTCAAATAGCAAATAATACTTTATAATAAATGAATAGAACATATTTTAAATTCACAATTGAAAAAAAAATCTGATTTCCATATAGATGTTACTATTATTTTTGATTAATCTTAGCAATAATTGAATCTCAAACGATTAATTTACTGCTAATTGAATGTGATTTAAAATAACATATTAGTTACATTTACTGTAGATACCATTTTTCTTTTCTTTAGAAGTTTAAGAAATAATTTGAACAATATATGAATTAGGAGGGTGGAGGAGTAAATATCTTATGTTTAAGCTTAACATATTTCCTAATGTTAAAGTACACATATGAGATTAATATATTATAGCCTAACTTCATTTGCCACGAAAGGTAGTAAGCTTAACTCGATGGGTTTCACTATGGTGCAGCTTATGATATAGAAACATATTGTAATCCATCAAGCTAAGACTGCTACCTCTCAGGTTAGGTGGAGTTTACCGTGATAATTTTTGATTTCAATAAAACAAAAGTGGATTTGATCGAACTTTAGTTTTAAGTCAAGAGTAACTCGAATGGTTAATCTAAGCTTTATAGGGAATAGAGATTGTTAAAGAAAATGAACCTAGATCAGCTTGGACAGGGTGGCGTGAAATCACAAGTATAAGCCACGTGGTTGTAATTCTAACCTTGACCCCTCCATCACCGGTAATATAATCTATTGCGAGGTTGGCTTCATAGAGAACGTGACAATTTGTGTGTGCTTTCCTTCTGAACTAAAGCTATTATTTGAGGGGTTAGGGGACTATTTTTCTATTGATACTTGAACTAGTATTGTATTATTTTATTCTAGCTCATATTGATCTACTTATACCTTAATATATAAATTGTTATTATTTTCTATTTTATTTTCTAACTACATCTGGCACTAGCTCCTTAGCAAATCCATCCTAAACTTTAACTTAAAACTAATCTAGTTTACTGCATTTACAAAAGGGTCTGTACACGTTATCTTTGTTGTTTATTGAGATGTTCGTGTTGTATAGTTGTGCTGCTTGGTCTTACCGCGTCACTGACTCTAACTTGGTCTGAAAGGGCAGCTATGAGGTAGTCAAAATGCCTGAGTGTTCCATCCTTGGATACATTTGTCTCCAAATGTTCCATGGCTATGTGGCTACTGCCGAAAATCCCGCCATCTTACCCGTTGTAGAATTTGCTTGCCGGAATATCAGGGCTATGTCCAGGGCCTATCGCAATTAATAATCCACAGCAAGTTCTTGTTTCCTAGACAAGCCTTAATTTCTTGGCAAGAAACCCCGGGAAATTCATATACGGACCCTTTACCCTGTTTTCTTCCAAGTCCATTTGTTAGTCATGCTGTCCAAGTTATGTTTCCTATTTTTCACATCTTTTCTTTCAGTATTATTTTATTCTTTCCTGGCTTTGGCTCCTCTCCACAGTAGCAAAGTCTTATACATTAGTCCTTGGTCAGAGAGGAGCGTGTTGTACGGCCCATGTCCTGTGATATAGTGAACAAGTCCCTGCTTAGGTTGAAGATGTCTCATCTTCAACCTTTCTTGCACATTGGGAGCATATCAAAAGTTATTCTACCTTTGATTTTACCCGTTACTTTGCCATTCTTCTAGTATTTCTTTAGGTATTTCTGCTGGTGTTGTAGAGCTTGTACTACTATTAAGTTTTGTACTCTTTGTATATCACCTTTCCTCAGCCATTGCAACGCTTCCCTCTTCCCCATTTCTAGGTCGAGTGGACAGACATACAGTGTTACGCTATTTGAATCTGTAGGAGTAGAGTATGCACCTGAAATCCTCAGGTGAATACCTATCATATTGCTTAATATTCTTTAATTGAGATTCACATACACATGCGTCGTAGCCCACTATAGACATTAGTATAGCTTCACAATAACTTTTATTCGTAGACACAGGGAGTTTAAATATCCTCTGTCCTACGTTGATGATTATATTAATCAGTCATCACACTTTTAGCTTTTTCACATACTTGCTCCATGTGGGCTTTGAAATTGCATTTCTAGTTTAGCGTCACACTTAAGTATCTGGTAGTCTTGCTCCACCTAATGTTCTTCCCACTAATTTTAAGTAATGGATTTTCTATATATCTACCCCTAAAATGTATAAATTTTATATGAGATTCTTACCGGTGCCAGTTTAAGTTTTACTTACTTACACAAGTTTATACTTTCCAGTACCTGGTTGCAGTTGCTCTCAAGTTAAATTCTTGATTTACCTTCTACTTATATTATTAGTTTATTTACGAATGCCACAAATAATGCTGTTCTGGGAAGATACTTTATTTATTATGGGAAACGGTAAAGGCCCACGTTCCAAAACACCGGTCCGCTCCCTTAACCTTGAGGACATCCCTCTGGCAGTTTCTTGCTTAAGGACATCCTTGGACACCTCAAGGTAGCATAGCTGTTCTTACAATAGTCTTTTAAGCTTTGATTTGATATAATTTCCCAGAACATCTTATTTCTCGAAGAATTTTGAACAGTGCTGGCCACCACAGATTATCAAAGGCCCCAGAGATGTCCACGAATACCCCCACCGTGTATTTGGCCCGTGATTCATCTAATTACCTCAAAGCGTAGTTGATTGCTTCTTATGTAGACCTACCGTTCATGAACACATACTTCCTTTTGTACATAGCATCTACCTATCTACCTTTTTAGAGTCTTGTGCATAATATATGCTCTTGCAATTTTCCACATATATTTAAAAGACATATTGGCCTGTATGCTTATGTAATGAGAGAATCCTTGTCTCCTTTACTCAAGTTCACCACCTAATTTTGTTTCCAGAAGTTCAGCCCTTTTCCTTGTTTTAGACTCTCATTCATAATCTCAGCAACGGATGGCTAGATTTGTTAAGTGTGATGAATAGCTTCCGGCTTAGTGCCTTCTGGTCCAAGCGCTTCGTACTTTTTCAATGTGCTTATGAGCTTTTTACCTTTTCCTAGGCTAGGGGATCCCCGTCCTTATTTTTAACTTAGTTGTCAGTCTTAAGTAATTTTATCCTCACGTGGTGTTCGTTTTCATCGTCTTTGGTGTCATGCAGGAGCAATGTCTCGAAGAGAAGCTCTGCGGATTCTTCCTCCGTCTGGTTTTCTCAGCGCTGTAATTGAAGTTGGGAACCTTATACTCCCAGTCACTATCTTGAAAGCAGCCCTCCCATGCGTTGTTGTCTGTTAGCTGGTCATGCAGGCACTTCTCCTAGCTAATTTTTTTCTACCTTGACCATATGTGTTTCAAATGCGCTCGTATTTATTCTATATAATATATAAAGACGTATATGTTGACCCTTTAGGTCATCACATATTTGGTATAACTTCTTTGCTGGACTACTTGCCTCTACTAAGGCAACGTAGCCGTTACTTCCGCGAAGGATGGTACTGCTTTTGGTCACCTATATAAATCCTATCTTTGCACCATTAACCTCTAATTTCCTTTAGTTAACTGCTCAATCTGACCTTCCTGATGATTGTCAGCACTAGGAAGTACAGTATTTATTCTAATTAGTGTTTTTTTAGTGTTTTTAGGCCCGTCGACACAGTGAGGTCATTAGGACAATTTATTCTAATTAACTCACCTTATTCTCTGTACCCTTCTGTCATACTACCAATAGATCATTAATAAACTCATATGTTTCTTTGATGTACTTATTCAACCTCGTTGTTCTTGGAGTAAAGTGCTCGCGTAAGGGCCCAATGTTCATGGGTTCAAACCCATCCGGGGTTGACGGATTTTTCTTGGGCGATAAAAATCTGCAATACAAATTGATTCAGAGGTAAAGTAAAGCCGTCAGTCCCAGGTCAACTGTGGCATGTAAAAGAACCCTAGATTGCAGGTGAAAATATATTTCCCGGCAAAATTGGTAGGCCTTTTCGCTCGCGCTCATAGAATTTCTCGTGTGCTGATATAATTAGTCTGTTCAGAAAGTGCACGCTAAACACCTCAAATAATTACAAATAAAATATCTTTTTTTTAACTTGCTTTCTTCCCCTTCTATCCGCGCTACCTTCATCGTAATTATCACATGGTACTATTATATTGGTTGTGGTCATGAGTGAATTTATTAAGAGGTATGGGAGGCCATCGCTTACGTATTTGTGAAATACTCGCATCATTGGGTACATGAACTAAATGGTGGACCTATTTAGTCTGGTTTGCCAGTGACGAAGAGATCTGGGTTAGAATCCCAGCTGAGTGTAATGAGGGTGATTTTTTCTTAAATATTTCTCACACTCCCTCTATGAAAATTAGTGTGGAATTCTTCTAAATTCTCCATTTCTCATGTCTACCTTTTTGGAGTAGTTAAATTCGGATGGTCCAGACTGATATTAAGATGGTGGAATATAATAATATTATAGTTCTGGCCAGTCTAATGGAAGCTGAGAGATTAGAACATCTCATAGGTCCACTTTTACTAAGTTCTGAAAGTACCAGAAGAGATTTGGTAAGATCGCTAAAGGAACAACCTTTATCTCGCTCTACCTATTCTGTGTGTACATTTGAAAACTTCTCACCTAAATACCTAAAATAAAAACCCATTGTTGAAAAAATATTTGAATTAAAAGTAGTTTGATTTGTAAAGGGGGTGGGGGTAAATTAAAATAATGAAGATGACCTTGGATGGCGTTGTTAAGGTCACGATAAAGTCACATTAAGGTTACTTTGATTTTAGAAAAAATGAAATCACCTATTTTTTTTTCGTATTCTTGTAGCTCATGTCATGGAATTTTCAAAATGGTGGTGTCAAGGTTTTTCAATTAAAAATTATTATGAGATACAAGCCTCACAAGCAGATACCAGATCTTATCCTCTCGAGAAAAGATATAGACAGTTTTTATATTCTAAACTTATCACGTCACATAAAGTTTGAGCACTTTAGGCAAGGCATTTGAAGTTAAGTTAATATAAATAATTGTGTATTATTATGTTTATTATTACTACCACATTAAGACCACCTTAAATATACACTGTGTACAAACACCTGTATGACATGTGGAACCGAAGATGGTTTTTAACGTCAGATAAAAAAAATGGTTTTCTCCAGTGGTGTGTTCGTATATTTAGCAATGCCGCAAAGCAAGGCCGTAGCCACCCCAAAGTTTAAGGGGGATGGGGTGTCCCAACTACTGGAGGCGAGAAAATTTCACAAATATAAATGTCTCTAGAAGATATTTGGAGCATTTATTTTACCAGTAATGGTTACTAAGGCAGACACTTACTTAGCGCACTTCCCCTAAAATTCCAAGAATTCACGTAGATCACAGTAAATTTCATCAGAATCTATTGATTCATAGTACGAAAAAAAGTTTTAACATAATATTGATATAAAATCAATTAGTTAACTTGAAATTGCATAGTAAAAAACTTGACGAAAAATATTTTAGATATATTTAACAAAATAACATTTTAATACTTGGATTGGCATAGTGAAATTTAATCTTTTTCCACAAAAAGCAGTGATGGAATGTCGTTACCCCATGTTCCCGCTCCATTAAACCCCTGGTTTTCTCCTATTTTATCTGTGCGAATGGGTGTGGACTTAATTAAACAATTACCTAATTCATACCAATTTTATTAGATTTTTAATGATATATAAAGTCGTTTACAACCTTAGTTTAACTTTCGATAAAAAATACAATCAATCATATTATTTCAGTAGTTATTGTGTCATTTACTGAGCTAAGGGTCCTGGCTTCTATTCCCGGCATGTCCTAATAATTAATCATATGTGAAATGTGGGTTTACCCTTTCATGGTGATTCGTTTTAGGGTGGTTTATGGATGTTGTGTCTGTTCTGAATATAAGACGTTGTTCATTACTTTTACTAGACACCATGGCATTATTATATTTCCCACACTGTAACGAGACATATGAAGTGATATATTTGGAAACTTATGAAACCGAGTGAGACACAATGTTAATTTTCATATTTTATAGAAAATAAGATATTTAAAATTTTATCTGATAGTTTTATTGCTTTGTCTAGATGCATTGGTGATTGCTATATAATATAGTATGCTTCTTCCATATAAAAAACTATATTAGTTTTTAAACTACAAATAGGCAACTATGCTAGGTATAAAAAGGATAGCGCTAACGGGAAACCATCGAGTTAGAAAGAGATGGTACATATATATATATAAGATCCTGGACTGTTTAAGAGTAGAACGGCTTATATTCGAAGTCCACATTTGGCGCTGTGCGTCAATAAAACGAGTTCAACTGTGGACGTTTCCATTACAATCCACATTAAGGGTTATATTTAAAAAAATAGAGAACTATTATATACAGTACATATTATTATTAAAATAATTTCATAAACTTAATAAATAAATATATATATATATATATATATACACTATCTCTGCCTGTTGGGGGATATGTCCCCAAACCCCCAGTGAGTTTTCTTTGCGAGTGGATATAAACTAATGTAATTCCAGAGCAGATTTTTGATAGGTCTTACCGTTTAGCCACACGAGACCTCCAAAAAAGGTCCGCATCGACTTTTAAGTTGCTCCGTCATTTTGAATTTTTTTTTTCGGGGGCTAGAAATTATTATTTTTAACTTTTTGGAATTTTCCCGTCGGTTACAGGCTAGAAGCTATAAGTTTGCCAAATTTCAAGTTTATAGCTCATCTGGAAGTGGGTTAACATTAATGTCAGTGAATGAGTCAGCCATGTGGCTTTATAGTAGTATAATGGTATATCTATGTATACAAAATTTGGCATCGATTGAAATTCATCTTGAAATAAAAGAACTTAAAAAAAGTTTACCCTGTTTAGTTGTTTGTGTGTGTATGTATATGTGTATGTGTGTGTGTGTTTGTATGTATGTATGTATGTTTGTGTGTGTACGTATGTATATATGCGTGTATGTATGCGTGTATGTATGCGTGTATGTATGTATGTGTGTATGTATGCGTGTGTGCGCTACAGATCACACATTGAAATATTTTATTATTATTATTTAGCACCGCGTCTTACTACCCGTTCGGTTTATACGCTTAAGTACTAATTACGCTAATGTATTAGGAATTGGGAAGGTTGAATTTAGAGGTAGTGAACCCACATTTGCGTGGAGGGAGAGTGGAAAACCATTTTGGAAAAACCACCCCCAGCTCACTCGATCGAGATTCGAACCTCGATCTCCCCGTCCTCGGCAGTCGAGATCAACATGACTAGCGCGTTAGCCAACTACGCCACCGAGGCGGGTCACATTGAAATAATTTTAGCCCAATATGTTTATAATATCAGAAGAAACCCTTATTGTAATTAATCCCAGTTATATGATCCAAAGTAGATTTTTTAAAATTAAACTGTAGTTTGACACCAGAAAGATACCAAAAATATGCGTGTTCACTTTTGGTTTGGCCAAAGTCAATGTCAATGAACTGGAGTCAGATGTTCTAACAGTTCAACCAAACCTTTCATTTTCCTAGACTTTTTTTAAGTGCTTGAAAAATTAGAATAATAATAATAAAAAACTAAAAGTACATCTGAGTAGACACCATTTTTTTAAGAACATAAATCGCAGCCCATGTTGTAAATACAACGCCATGCGTCGTTCTGCACCTGTTCCCCTAGCCGTTCCTGTTCCTGTGTTGTCTCGGGGTAACTGATGGTGACCATGAATCATTGTCTGGTATTCTGAGGGGGTGGAGGAGGTATGGGAGGCCTGCTATCTACCTCCTTGGCTTGCATGTAGTCCTACAGCAAAAGACAAACCGCTGCAACATTGTCCAGCTATCCTCTCAAATATTACTACTCCAGCCCAACTAGTTAAGGACACATGCTTCATCAAATGAGCTTCATTTTCACATTCAAATTTATTAAAATATAATTTGAAGCTTATTAAAATAAAACCAGCAACTCACATTAGTACAAAACTATACTATTTTTAAAATGACCTTGAAATAAATATATCACCACAATCTTTAAGATAAGAAATTATCACAGACACAATTTTATCTTTTTTTTTTTAGATATTTAGTATTTTAATTAAATCTACAACTCTTGTTTTTATTCTAAATATTTTTGGTTACGAGTACCATTATTCCAGACAACTATGATTATTCATTTTTTCTTTTAATATTTATGAATAATAAACATTTTAAATAAATAACTACCAGCTTTGGTGGCCGAATACTCTAAGGCGTCACTCTCGCAATAAATTGGACTGCCGATAATGGAGATATTGAGGTTCGAATCTCGGTTGGATGTACTGAGGGTACTTTTCCCAAAATGGTGCACCAATCTCCCTCCACGCAAATGTGGGTACAATTCCTATAAATATAGCCTTCCTGATCCCTAAAACTATTAGCATAATTAGTACATAAGTGTATAACCCAAATGGGATGTAGTTCTAAAAAAAGAAAAATCAATCAAGAAAACTAATCTATGATGAGCAATTAAAATTTTTAAATTCTTTGTAGCTAAAAAAAAGGCACTCTAGTAAGCCCTACTATGCTAACTTTATTTTATTATTATTAAGTTTAATGCCATGGTTATTTTCAAACTAATTAGAGGGTTGGTGTTTATAGAAGTAGTTTTAGAGAAATGCAACCGCATAAGTGTAAAAAACAGTTTGGGAAAACCACTATGAAAAATCACATGTAGAAACCCAAGCCCAGCGCACCTAGCCAAGATTCGAACCTCAAACTCACTAGCTATCCAGTCTATTGTGAGAATGACACCGCCGACCATGTGACCATCATTGGAGGTAGTAGCTATTTAAAATTTGGGGTTGGCTGTATATATTCAACACATTAAAACATTACTTTAAAAAATTATTGATACAATTAACACAAGGCCTATTAATAATTAAACTGGAGCTGAAAGTGAGGAAGATAGTCGTAAGAAAATGCATCAAAGTTTGCCAATACATTAGTTATTAAAAATAAACTAAACTTAAGTGATTAAAGATAAAATAAACTATAAGGTTATTTTATCGATAACTACCAGTGCCCTTTCAGAGTATCATTTTGATGATATTATTTGATTGGACGCATTTTTAAACTCGACTGAAAAATAAAAGGACTTTTAAATCCATGTTTTTGTTTATAAAACCGAGGCAAATAACAAAAGAAATAAGTGGTCTGTAAAAGCACTGTCCTCACGAACATGTATTAATTACACCACTCCGACTTCTCTAATAAATGCTGACTTTTATATAAAGTCCTTGCGGTCCATTTGGGTCCGTTTTGAAATCTCGTTAAAACACATCTCTTTGTTTAGGATATTTAAAACAGTGGCTAGTCAGTGTTAGCCTGAGGGGATACGGAAGGGAGGAGTAAAAAAGAGTATGAGGGGAGGAGGGGTTATGGAGTTAACCTCATTAGAAAACAAGCCCAAAAAAACGCACAAAGATATTCAGAGCTGAAATAAGACAATTGAGCTATTTAAAAAAATGAAAAGATGAACTCTAATGTGATAAAAGTGAATAAATACAGTGCTATGATATTATTTTATAGCTTAAGTTTAAGATATAAATCTATAAATAAATTATAATTAAATTCTTTAGTGAAATTAACGAAACGTTAGTAGTTGTTTAAAAGTACGGAATTGTCTTTATTCAAAAGAGTAGATTGTTACTTTGTTTTAATGAACATTTTCGTTTGAACAGTACTGCTTTAAATTAAGAAAGTTTGTGTCAATATTTATACATTTACTCAAACATATTGTAACGATACTGATTTGGACCGCTTTCATATATTTAAAAAGTCATGGATGAAGATATTTTTCTTCAACAAATTGTATGTAAATTACCTTTTAAGACGTCATCCATGGAGAATCACGCGCTTTTCAGAAATAATGTAGAAGAATTGCACCATTAAAACTTATTTTTTATTTCAAAATTTAACTCCGTAGTATTTACCAAACAAGCAAGAGACGTTAGTTCCATGTACCCAATAGGAAGCTAGCCTTCAATACACCTGTCGCATGACGCTTTCGATTTGTTGGTTTTGACACTGGTCACGAGAGGTACAAGGGGTAAGGGGTATGTCATATATAAGCTGTTTGTGCGTATGAACACACAGAGTGCCGGCGACATAAACAAAGAGTAGTCACATAAATCTACAGAACGCGTAATATCAAGACAGTACGTAATCTGTAGCTCAAGTAAAACTTTATAATTTTACATATATCTTTCTACCGAAGATAAAATCACGTCAATAAATCGTGTGCAACACTAACAATTGTATTTATTCAAGTAAAATATCATAATAATTGGCGCTCGATCACGGGGCTATAAATACCTATTATATCACAAAATAAACCGTAACGTTTCAATTGACGCCCAATCGCGGTGTCAAACAAACAGTAACGTAATAATTGGCGTTCGATCACGGGGCTATAATAACCAATTATCTCACAATCAATTCAAGAAATTTGTAATTGGCTCCCAATCGCGGGACAGTTATATCTCAAATAAACCGTATCATTTTAATTGGCGCTCGATCACGGGGCTATAAAAACCTATTATTCTTCAATAATAACGAAATTTTATAATATATGAATGAAGTTGTTAATGTTTTCTTAAATAAAATATTTTATAACATGTTCAATTCAAATGTTACGTATAATAGCCAATTTTAATTTAGGATGCCTACTGGGTGTGTTCTGACATAATGGATACTCGCAAGCTTAATTTAAGGGTTGGGGAAAAAAGGAAAGATAGGGTGTAAATTCAAGTGAGAAGAACCGTGCTTGGGACCTTGGTATCTATAAATCTCTATTCAGCCTTATATCCATCCTTCCCTTCAACCAACCATCCATGTGCCCCTACATTCACGTATCCACACATCTATGCACCCAACCATCTATTTATGCATACATGCGTCCATCCATCTTACCCTCCAATCATACATCAATGCATCCGACTATCCGCTCATTTGTTTAGCCATCCATCAATTCTGGATCTTTTTAAAATTTAAAATAGTTTGAAAATTATTTCCGATGTAAATTATTTTAAACTAAACTTACATGTTCAGCTATTGTTTATATTTGCAAGAAATAGTAATAGTAATTTTATTTTAGTATTTAAATTAATTTAATTACTAACATAAAATAATAATAATTATTATCATGCAATACAGTTCATTCGGAATGTATCTGATAATCTGAAATAATATATTTAAAGATTTTACTTGGACATAGATTTGAACCCTGGAGCTTGAATTTACTCCTGTATTATTTGTTCTCATATAAAATACTACTACTACTACTACTACTACTACTACTACTACTACTACTACTACTACTACTACTACTACTACTACTACTACTAATAATAATAGTAATAAATAGCATTCATTAAAAAAAAAAGGAGTCCACCTTCTTGTTTACTTAAGCAGTGCTCATATAAATAGTGTAGGATCACTACGCATTTGTAAACCCGGAAAACACATGGAATTTTTTTGTATCTAGAAAAAAACAATGTAGACACAGGATATTTCGGAAAAAAACTAATAAAAAACACTTGAATATTAGGGAATTTAGAACGTATAACTGAGATCTTTATATTAAAGGAATTATTATTATGGAACAGAAAGCAAACTATAGAACTAGGCCTGCTGATTTGAACACGTCATGACTTAGCCTCCTTACACCCCACCTTCCCTTATCCATCGAACCACACGTGGCGTAGTCTCACAGTACAGTATAAATTATCCTGTATTGGAATCTGACATGATCAATATACATCTTGAACGTTCTCGATACGTGTGTATGTTAGTTAAAAGTGGGTGATGGATAATATACAGTGTATATAGTATATATTTTTAGTTTATGACATACTTGACTTAGGTCGCCGAGTATATAGAGATGTGAGACGGAACATTTTCCTTATATTTTTTCCGAAAAAATTTAAACTATTATTTCTGTAAAATTATCTTAACTGATTAAGGGCCAATCTTATGACTTCTGGATAGATATTAATCTGGTAAATAAATATTTCTATCTGGTGTATAAGTTAAAAGTGCGTCTTATTACTACCAGATAAAATGTATTTATCCATCACATTTTTATCAGGAGGTTCAATTACCTGATAACTTTTATCTGAAAGTTAAAATGGTTGTTGCCATAGTGACGCGTTGTTTTTAATGATGTTTCGTCTATAAGAATCTATTTTTAGGTTAAAATCTTGGTTCGTGTGTAAGTAAGCACAGGCCCAGGTTATAAATTTAGAACATTTAATTCACACTTTTACAAAAAATGACGAGCTATTGGTAAAGTTGTATAAGAACAAATTATTTAAATGTTAGTACAGTAAATGAAATTTTATAAACGCTGTGCCAAATTATTGCCCACATTTTGGCAGACACCGAAATTAGTACTTGTTAGACAACTTAGCTTCTGCGCCCACGTGACGCCATCTGTTTCCCTGCACTCGTTTAACCGCCATTATTTAACAAATGTTGAGCGTTCTTGCCACTCACTAGGTTGTAGCGGTTGCGTCTGGGCTTATACGCTTGCGCACACCAGTAAGAAGAGTACCAACATTGCTTTTTCTACGTAAAAATATATTTATCCTACAGATAGCTATCCAGCAGATAAATTCAGTTCATAAAACGCGTAAAATATTAAAGTGGCTGATAACCTTTAACTGGTAGCTAAATTTAACCTCCCGATAGCAATATTTAGCCCGTAGTCATAAGACCGGCCCTTAATGGAACTAATGTAATCGAGATATAGATATACCAAATGTAAACATTTATACTTAAGATTAATTTCTCCTAAAGCCGTTAGCTTAGTAGCAGAAACATCATCAAACGAGTTCCAATAACAGCAATTAGTTATTAAATACATTCCATTAAATTGAAAGTAGGAGACTTTGTGATTCTTACTAATCACAACCTTAATAGTGG
The DNA here is from genome assembly GCA_902155825.1 of Timema genevievae. Taxonomy (NCBI): domain Eukaryota; kingdom Metazoa; phylum Arthropoda; class Insecta; order Phasmatodea; family Timematidae; genus Timema; species Timema genevievae. Next base: position 332,460 of record CABFWO010000147.1, on the reverse strand, counting down.
TTTACGTTTCAGTGGATGCTGGTCAAATGCCTCACTCTAGCAGTTGACTAGCCTGCCGATGAGCGGGAGATCGTGGTTTGATCCCAGTCGGGTGCACTGAGGGAGGCTTTCATAAATAGTTTTCCACGCAAATGCACGTGCAATTCCTCTAAATTCAACCTTTATCCCCTAACACACTATTGTAATTAGTAGATAGGCGTATAACCCGAGCGGATAGTAATATGAGGTGCTAAAAAATGTAGTAAAGAAACAAATGAATGTGAGCATTTATAGACCCGTTATGTTCATAGATCATATTTCAATTTTTTTATCATCAATAAGATAATTTAAATAATTTTAAGGTTGGCCTGACATTTGTTCTCCCCCCCATTATCTGCGCTTCTATCTACTCCTCCCCCC